>RPOG01001981.1:0-114008 GCA_008086565.1 Thalassoma bifasciatum
CATCATGATCTGCTTTTTCTGAACAATGGAGCTGACAGTCGTTCAGGGGCGTCCTTCATTACTGAGGGCCCTGCTCTGTCTGATAATGACTGAGTTTTTCAACAGGACAACACTTCACCATGTCCGCCTGACAAAGGACTTCTTCTTCTTCTTCTTCTTCTTCTTCTAAATCACAGTGAGAATATTATGGGATGGAAAGGGAAAGTTGACAAAAATGGACGTCAGTTCCAGACAGTGGACGACAAACATGAAGCATCTTCACCACTTGGAGCAACGTTCACACTAAACCTCCTGGAAACACATCAAACATGAACATGGAGCTACTCTTTACTGAGTCTTTTTTACAAACTTTAATTTCTATTTCAGGAGGTTTTAAGGTTTTCTGAGCCCTTTTATCTCACTCTCATTTCTTCTTTCTGCGTTTTAAAACTCTTCTAAGAACCTTTTTAAGATCCAACGGTGCAAAATGTAAATTTGTGCCATTTTTTCCCCACAAGTTTTAAGATTTTGATCAGGTATGTTTATCAAACCAGTGATGCATAATAAAAAAAACAGTGGATTCAGACCCCAAAACTGTAATTAAGATGATTTCAGTCGACAAACGTTTGAAGAACCAAACTATCAGAGACTCTGGAGCGTCCTGATCCACATTCGTCCGTTCTTGTTACTTTCTCCCTTTTTTTTAACAGCTGTTGATTTACTCCCCCTGCTCCGTCCTTCACCTCACATCTCTCTCTTTATCAATCACTGCCTCACACACCTTCACACTCTTCACCTCCCATTTAAGAAGGAAAATTAGAGAGAAAAGAACAGACAGAAGGAAAAAAGAGGAGGAGAGTGTCGTGTTTACTGAAGAGGAGGAAACTAAACCACCAGAGAGAGAAAACCAGAGAGAGCAGCTTTGGTATTAGAGAGGAAAACACCCGGTACATCTCTAATCCTGCTTGTTTTCCCAATTCAGCACAGGGGGGGTGAGGAGTGTGACCTTTTACTTTCCCAGCATGCAACAGTGCACTCCAGCTGATGCAGAACCATGAGCCGCATGTTGTCTGTAAAGAAGGAAAGACTGAGGCGAAGCACAGCGAGTGATATCAAATATAACGTAACCTTTCAACCGAAACCAAAACTTTCTGCTCTTTGAGCAAAGTTTGATATTAAAACAAACCCCTGATGACTACAGCTCAGTCGTGGAGGTTTTCGATAAGCTTTTACTCGACGTTAGAGGTCTCTGGGTAGTTGCTGTTTTTTTTTTTTACTCTCAGAACTCGTGCTTGTACACTTTGGGCAGACACAGGTGTGTGCACTTTAAATCAAACTGCTTTACATGTGTAAAAAGTCAGGATAACGTCAAAGACTCGTTTCAGTAAGAACAGAATCTCAAAGAGACTTAAAACATTCTGTTAACTTCTTACACTCTACCGGAGCATCAGCACCGCATTCGCTAGTCCTCTGACGTCAACAAAGTATATATTCTAACGCCTTTGTCGAACACCAGAATGCTCTACGGTGTTAGAAAGTTTAGATTCTTTATATTTCAGCCTCTAAGTTTGTTTTACAGTTTTCTTCACCAACAAAAGTAATTCGTGATCTCAACAACTAAGACGTCTTACCTGTTTTGAGGTCATTACATCACATCCTGACACCCGTACCCTGAATATTCACTCTCCTTTCGTGGTCTCCTTAGGTCTCAAGTTTGTATAGTTTTCACAACAAAGTAGTTTAATAAGGTTCACCACTTTAAAGAGGACATTTCAGGCAACAAACAGACAGACAGCACAGGCAAGAGTAGTTATTGTCGTCGAAGTGTCAGAATCTCGTAAAGGAGGAGAATGTCAATCTGACAAAACTTGGCATATTTTATTTTCTTAGACAGAAGTGTCCCCATCAAGTTACATGGAAATTTGATGCCAGGAGAGCCTGATTTATACAACCACTGCTCTCTGCTTGTCTGGCCAGTTGCAGTCTGTNTGGCGATCGCAACAACGAAGACGTCTTACCTGTTTTGAGGTCATTACATCACATCCTGACGCCCGTACCCTGAATATTCACTCTCCTTTCCACCAGAGGAATCCAGAGTTCAAACATATCAAAAGTGTTGTTTCATCAAATTATTCCAAGTGGTGAAATTTCTCCTGTAAAGTCCGTTGTTTGTCTGTCTGTCGTGTCCGTTCTCATCAATAACAGCAGCTTCACAGTCTTAGAGCATTTCCTCCTCAATGTCAATCTGACAAAACTTGGCATATTTTATTTTCTTAGACAGAAGTGTCCCCATCAAGTTACATGGAAATTTGATGCCAGGAGAGCCTGATTTATACAACCACTGCTCTCTGCTTGTCTGGCCAGTTGCAGTCTGTGGACGTACGTAAAGCCCCCTTACAGACTCGTTTATTTGCTATCGGGCCTTTCAATCGCACGTTACTGTTCACACAAAGCCTGCTGTAGCTAGTTAGACTGCCAAACAATACATTTTTTGCTGCACGTAATCATTTATATTCATGTGAGCAACAGGAGTGGTACAATCTGTGACTGGGAGCTATAATTTCAGGATTTTTGGTGAACATTTTCACAAAGAGAGCAAAGTTGACTACAAAGAGGACACTTAGCACTGATAAAGCTGGTTTTGTTTGCATGAATTAGTCAGACAAGACTGTGGTAAATGAGAACACATCTACTGTGTTTGGACACCTGAGACTAAAAACTCTCTAACCTCAACAAAGTTTTAGCTAAAAAGCTCATATTTCACCCAGAAGTAGATGACAAAGCTTAAAGTGATGTGGTGGATGTTTCATGTCTGGCATGGAGCATCTTGAAGTTAATGATGTTCAAAAGTTGGTTATAAGAAATAAAGAGAAAAAAAAGGTGTTCCAGCTGCATTTATGATTTAACACGACATTTTCTGAAACTAAAGACTTTAATCTTTCAAATGAGGTGTCACTGACTAATTTTGACCTTATGGTTCTACAGTTAGAAGCTTTAAATTACAGTGTAGTATTTAGGCCAGAATTGGGTGGGATGTAAGGGCAATTTCCGCCTCGTAAATAAACGTTTCAATTTAAGAAAGGAGGACCTACAAAACAGGGTGACTCCCTCGTCGTCGTAATTCGGAAATCTGTGGCACACGGACGGAGTCGGTAATCTCTCCTCGACGGGTGACGTAACGATTACTCCGGACTCTTTTCCCCCTTTTATACTTTCTTCGCGGTTGACCCTCAATTACAAACTGGTAATGAGAAGGGGAGATATTTGTTCAGCCAGCATCTCTGCAAAAAGCTTCAGTCTCTAAGCAACAAAGCAGAGCTGAGCTGTCTGCTGTAAGAACAAGACAGCCTGTTGGTTTTTTTTTTTCTAACCCCGTCTCTGCTGAGGATCACTGCGGATGCTGAGGACGGCGCCTTCACTGAGCGCCACAGGAGGGGCGCATCGTACGGGCACATGCCGATGAGCTGTGGCATCTCACACAGACAGAGGAGCTAAAGGAGAGCAGCACATCCAATATCTGTGCAGGGATCCTTCCAGCTTTCCAAAACAATACAAAATCCATATTAAGGTTGTTGTATACCATATATCCCAAAATATCGACCATTACCAGTTTTTTTCACTCATTTACACTACGTACAGTGGAAATTTGCCATTTGATATCTAATTAAAGCTGGGTGATACTTTGCTAGAGTCAACATGCCATCTTCTCAATTAGGAAAGTCGCTATTGGCTGTCCCAGAAGTCGCTAAAAGCTGCCAAATGGCGCCATCCCCTACTTTGCATAAGAATCCATTTGCATGTAAATGTCATGGATGTTGTTGGAGAGAGGAATTACATCATGGGAGAGAGTGGATAGAAAAGACAGCAAATTTGTTAAAGGTAGGGTCTGTGGGAATTTTCTAACTGTTTGTAAACACAACATCCAAACCGGGCTCTGTAGGTCAGTGCCAGTGGTAGCGCACGCCCGTCCAGGATCAGGACAGATTTTCAGAATCAGACTTTTTTGACCTGCAAACGTCAAATATAAGAGTTGTTGAGTTGCTATCTAATGTACAGAGCTTTAGCTTCACACAAGCAGCTGACTTTGAACGTGTGAGTGAGTCCTCTTCTACCAAAGCTGCCACCCTGAATCTCCATGTTTCTACAGGGCGACACAAAACAGTAAATTTGTTAAAGGTAGGGTCTGTGGGAATTTTTGTAACTGTTTGTAAACACAGCATCCAAACTGGTCTCATCCAATATCAGGGTCTGGATTTGATCAGGATAGATTTTCAGAATCAGACTTTTTTGACCGGCAAACATCAGATATAAGAGTTGTTGAGTTTCTGCTGAATGTACAGAGCTTTAGTGTCACACGAGCAGCTGACTGGCCTCTGATGGTCAGGTGGATTAACAGGGTACCTGCAGGTTTTGGCGAGTCAAATTTAAGACTTTTTAAGACCCTTTTAAGTGTCACTTTGAATGAAATTTAAGACCTAAAACACATAAATATGGTCGACGGTTTCAGGGTCCTGCTGCATTACAACCAAATCATAGCGTGTGTCACTTAATGAGACTCATTCAAGTTTACTTTTTGACTGTTTATTGAACATAAAGTTGCTCATGATTAATATCTGTATGTAAAAGTGCAAACAATGACCCATAGTCATAGACTGATTAGCCGGGATGCAGATAAATTATATCAGCAGGTTTTAAGACAGTTTTTATTCAAAATCTCCTTCCCTGAAAAGTCCTGCCCTGACAATTTAAGACCTTTGAGAAATTTATTTAAGACCAGATTATAAGATTTGAATGAATTTAAGACCTTTTAAGACTTTTAAAGGATGTTTAGGAACCTTGATGAAGAGAATTCATAAGTTGTGATTCAAACCTTGACAAATGGAGGATCATCCTCATCGTGCACTCAGGAGCTTCCTCCACCTCCAGGTGAGGTGAAAGACGGACCTTTGAATCCACAATCTGACCTCATTTCCAGTCGTACACACTGTGCCTTCACAGAGCTACACCCTGCCCTGTGCTCTTGTCTCAGGCAGCCTGCATGTAATCACATTCACACATTAAAGCCGCTCTGTCTTATCTGTAAGCAGGGACAGGTATTTGTGTCCCACCTTAGCTTGTTGGATCAGCCACAGAAACAAACTGCTGTGGCTGCACACATGATCGACCGTGTGTGAAAAAGCTTTTTCATACCAGTCATGCAGCTGTGATAAGGAGACTCGTGGGTTTTTTTTTCTGTCAGCTGCAGCGGCTCCACAGGATAACAAGGAGAGAACAGGAATGAAAAACTAAAAAGCTGTCAGTACAGTGGAGTCAGGACGGTCCCTGCAGAGGGTCAGAAACCACTGCATGTTCTTTGATGAAAACAACAGATTTCTTAACAAATCTAGTCCTGCACACAGTTGATAATAAAGAATATACAGTACGTATGCTACAGCAGGCATTGCTGCAATTTATTTTTAGCGTCTTTATGAATAGAAATTTTAATGAATGGTATTTTTCTCATTTCTTGGTATCCATTTGCTTATATTTAGAATACAATAAGAACTAAAGTGGTAATAAACGGGCTCATGAGCGGCTAAGCAGAGCAAGTTGCAGCTGTCGCACGTGCTCTTGTTATTCTTACTTAAAAGAGAGTTGCTGAAAGAGCCATAGCATGTGCAGTAAGAACCGTCTCAATAATGGCCATGGCTTCCTATTGCCAGTGGGGGGCGCCTTACTTTGTCACATACACGGACTCAGGCTGTGACAATGAACGTGTGTTTGCACTTTGGTCCAGATCCAACATTGTAAATAAGAGAAATGAGGGTTTAATTTTTACGAAAAACTGTCAATGTCAATGGGGATTTATGGCCACGCCCTTTCAGATTATAACAATCTTTTGATAACTCCTGGTCATCAATGTGTTTAGTTTATATATTTGTAGTTTGAAGATGATCATAAAAAAACTGTAGGACTAGTTTGTTGAAATACATACCTTGCTAGCGCAAAAATTCCAGCTTTGGCGTAAAATTTCCGAACTTTCAAGTCAAAGTTTTAAAAAAAAATTTATATTTGTGTGAAGGTCTAAGCATGTTAAATGTGCACAAAAAATTCATACAAATTAGAGTATGCAAAAAATCATTTTTGGCGGCCTCTGGTGGCTGCGCACTTAGAGAATATAACAATCTTTTTATAACTTTTAATCTTCAATGTATCGAGTATACACGTGAGAAAGTTGAGAATTATCAGAAAAAAAAACTGAAATTGCAGGAGAAGTTCGTTCGAACACATAAAAATCGTCAAAATCCGACATTTTGGCGAAATTTCTGAACTTCCTGTTGGGAATTCAGGATGAGCATAAGAGAGTTTTTTGTACGTTGGGGCATGGTAGTTACGCCCACAAAATTTCAGGCTTGTAGCTCAAAGTCGCCAGAGGGGCTGCAGTTTTAAGCTAATGCTCAATAAATTTCTTATTCCTTTAAAAGGGTAGGACATAGTTTATAGGGCTGAACAGTTTTAGAAAAAGATCTAATTGCGATTTTTCCGGCAGATACAGCGATTTCACGTTTTTTTTTAAATCGACCTTTAGTGACATTTTCACAATTTACAGTAGCATTTACAAACTTGACAGAAAATTACATCAAACCATTGAAACATCAAAAGCTACTACTCTAATGCAAGGATGAAAATAAAACCGAAGGTAAGAATTGTTTGCGACTTTGAGATAAAAGGTCAATATTTTAATATGAAAAGTGGAAATTTTGAGAAATAAAGACAAAATTCTGAGACAAAAGTCAATAACTTACAGAGTTTAAGAAATCAATTCAACATTATGTGAAAAAAGTCCAAACTTTCTCATTAAGGTCAAAATTACAGTCTAAGATAAAAAGTCTACCTTTTGAAACAAAGGCAGTGTTTGACATAAAAAGTTGACATTTTGATATAAATATTCATATTTATTCATATTCATATTCAGTATATTTTACTTATATTTTGTACTTCAGGAAGTTTGCTTTTTAAGTATTTCAATCTAAAAATGAGAATTTTCTTCTTGTTTCAATGCAAGGTTCTAGATCTATCATTCTTGTTTCAAGATTTATTGTAAAATAACAATATTTTGCTGAATGTAATGATAATTTTGCAAGTTTCAAGACATTTTTTCATCAAATTCAGTGTTTTCATCTCATGTGTAGGCTCATCTTTTTGCAGTGTGGTACAGAGAGAAAATAGAATGAGGTGAAATGAGATGCAGAAATTGAAAGAACTGCCCATCAATGAGAAAATCCCAGGAGACGAAGAGAAGCTAATGATGTTGATGTGTCAAAGCAGAGAGGACCCATCTCACACATGTGACGTCTTTAAGGAGATTTCATGGAGTCATTTCTTGTCAGATGAACTAAGAGATAAGAACGCGGCCGCATTCTTCCCTGTGATGTGTTTTAAACTCTGCCGTTACGTAACGTAGCATTAAAACTGGGCTGGCTTCATATTCTTGACTCTCTTCAGGACGCAGAGGACACTTAGCAGAGAAACATCAGACTCCCCGCTCACAGGAGGAACCCAAAAAAAGCCTCCAGTTCCCAAACGCTGCTCGATTATTGATGACTGCACACAAACGAAGAGTAAGAAATTCAACACAAGCTGCTGGATAAAAAGTATCTGTGTCATGCGTATGAGTCAGGAGGAACTAAAGCAGGTAGTCTGAGGTCAGCTTTTATTAAAAAGTTACTGTAGTACTGCGAAAATAGAGAAGAGACAATAGTAAATAAGTTAAAAACGAGGTCTAAGAAAAAGAAAAAAACAAAAGAAACAACGAGAGCCGTGTTTTGTCTTTGTGTTGTCGTGAGTTTTGCAGAAGTCTTTCGTGTGTCTATGCTGTTTCTCGACTTGTTCTGAGGTCTTCGGACTAATCTCTGTGTGTCGGTGTGTGTGTCCTTTAAGCCGACAGCTCTCTGCTCAGAGTGCAGAACGTTGTTTCTTTCTCTCATGTCAACTCAGAGCTATTAGTTCACAGGCGGATAGATCCTGTCTCAGAGCGTCAAACACTAATACAGCAATCTGCCCGAGTGAAAGCAGGAAGCAGGAAGCAGTGACGGGGACGTGTGTGAGTGTGTACATTAAGAGAAAGTGACAGTGTAAGCGGGGAGGTGCAAATTAATGAAGGTGTCTGAGTGTGATGCAGAAACGGTCATCACGATGTTAGAGTAAGAGAGAGAAGACGGAGCTGGGAGAGGGAGGTGGAAATCAATCCAGTAAAATATTGATGCTGTGAAAAGACTGAGGGATGATGAAAGATTTGGCCTCTTTTTCACAGCTAATGTAAGAGATACTGATCTTTAGGGAGGCCACAGGTTCATGTAGATCAGTGATTCCCAACCTGTGGTCCATGGCCCCCTGGTGGGCCGCGGAGATATTGCAAGTGGGCCGCCGAATCATTTTCAAAACAGTCTGACTTTTAATGAAGGGTAATTATATAAAGATAGAAATGTACAGAATAATGTTTGAATATTAAAACTTGGTTACATTTGTAAGGATATTCAACATGTTCAAACGTTTGTATATAAGAAAAGTCCTTGAAGAGGGCAAGCTAAAGCCCAACATGTAACATGACCCCAAATTTAACAAAACCCTGAAATTTGATTTAACAAATATTGTATATCCCAAGACTATAATCACTGACCCAACATTTAACAAGTTGTTCTATCGTAGGCAAATGACTTTTACCTTCTGGGCTCAGCATCTGTTACATCATTGACCAGTTATCACATTTCG
This sequence comes from Thalassoma bifasciatum, assembly GCA_008086565.1. Classification (NCBI taxonomy): domain Eukaryota; kingdom Metazoa; phylum Chordata; class Actinopteri; order Labriformes; family Labridae; genus Thalassoma; species Thalassoma bifasciatum. The sequence continues at coordinate 8,731 of RPOG01001981.1, forward strand.
GGTTCTATTACATTTTTTTTCTTACATTTCGGGTCTTTGTTACAAATCAAGCGCTAACAAGGCACGATACAGCCCCCATAATTATATGGTCAGAGGTGGGCTGCGAAAAAATTTTGAGACTTAAAAGTGGGCCCTGAATTGAAAAAGGTTGGGAACCACTGATGTAGATGAACCAAATCAACAATTTTTAATGCGCTTTTCATAATTACAATTGCAAGACACATGCCTATTAGGTGTTTTTTTAACCAGACAGCTGAGCCAGTAGCTCTGTGGGTCTGTATTCAACACTCAGAAACAGTTTAAATGTATCCAACATTTGAGAGATTACATTCAAAATCAGAAATATGAACAACACATTGGCAGAATTTTTCATCGAGTAAGTAAAAATGTTCTTTCTGAAAAACATTTAATAATGTTTGAGATGCTTTTGACAGAACAAAAATTGTGGTTCAGCTGCTAGCAGGACTCAAAATGTGTTGAGTTTCAGCCTCTTGTTCACATGGTAACAGCGTTTCAGCCGATCTAAAACACCAACTTTTAAAAATGTTCTCCAAAGTGGAATTTTTCTGAAATGCTGTTTCCACTGTTGCAGTGTAAATGGCAAGCAGGCATTTTCAGTGAAAATGCTGACGTCACGCTCAAGTTCTGTGCCATGTGCAAACTGAAAAACAACAAACATAGCGACCTAATGCTTTGTTTTTACGCTGCTGAATTTCAGAATTCAGAATTCAGAATCATTTTATTGACGACAAGTGCACATGTTTCAGTACATAAGATTTTGCCTTACAGTTTCATCCCATTCAAGAATCATAAAAGAGACAGAGACAAATAACATGGGGAGGACAGGAGTGGGAGAACCGGTAGTTCACTTTCTACAGTGCTCCGTTTCATTAGATGGAATCATGGATAACACTAGGATAGGAGAGGAGAAAATAAAAACATGGTACCAGACGAGGCCCTGGATTGGAGCCTTGTGTGGAATCAGGAAAAAAACTCCTTAGCACAGAAGTAACATTCAAGAACCATGACAACAATGAACTCGAAGACTTGCACATGTGGTGTTGGGGAAAGGTCACAGTACAGACACTGGGGAAAGCGCCTCGACCCTCACATGGGTGAGTCGCCTGCGACCCCAGCACTCACTGCAACAGGGGAACTGATTTACTGATTGCCTTCGAACAAAATGCCCATTTATTGCACTTTCTCTGCAATCAGAGGAAAAATTTTAAGTATGAACCCCAGATGATCAGCTCACTTCTTCTTCAGCCTTTAAACCTTTGTTGTGTAAACGGCTCCTGCAGTTATATCGCCATCTACAGTTCTGGCATGTGTACTAAAGCGTTTTGGGCCCCTTAGTGTTTCCATGTAAATGCAGATTTTTTCATTGCATTATTTGTGTTTTGGGGTGAAATCCCACTGGCCGGAAGAAGAGCAAAAACATTGTTACCTGTCAGAAAGGCTTTAAGTGATGTTCTCTGTTCTTCTTTCAAAGTAGAAATTGAGTCCATTTCTGATAAAAACTGCAGATATTGCCGCATCCATGGTGACCGCTTCACACGCCGCCATTGTTTTGGAAAATTCAGGCGCTTCTCGCTGTCGTCACGTCCACAGCTCCAGCTTCTCTTCTCTGATTGGTCCGGGCGAAATCGTTTGTGAATGGAACAGCTCGCACTCCTGAAGTGACCCACAGGTCAGGTCGAAGCGCGATCTTGGTATCCACTAAGATTGTCACTTTTCCCCAAAATGAAGCTTGAACGGTTTTCAAACACGCACGACAGTAACCGAAGATATTCGATCCCCCCCCCGACACGTCTGCAAATCACAGACACGAGTCATTTGCATTATATTAACTTGTTTGATTAACAATGTCGCAGTGCACAACGGCATAAACCATCTTAATTTCCAGTTTAACACACAGAAAATACGAACTATCTGACTTATTTTAGCAATATTATTTGCAAGAAACACAAGCCTGTTAAACTGCTCCGGCACACAGCGCTCTGCAGGTGATTCGGCGTTACGGTCCACCGTTCCAAGCGCCCTGATGGGCTTCTGCGCTCAATAGTTTACATTCGAATATTGATTTACTCTTCGGTTACGGATATTCGTCCCCATGTTCAAACGGTTGTTCAAATATCGAATATAAGTGACAGCCCGAGTATCCATGCAGAAAAAAAGTTCGGACTTCTGGTCGAGAACGTCTCACTCACTTCGTTAGGCGGCGATGTGTCCATTTTGATGCAGCTGTAGCTTCTCATGTTTCCATGTAGATATGGGGAATGGTGTTTGTTTGTTGTATTTGAGCGCAGAATCTAGTTTATCATAGTCATCAACTCCCTCTTCCAGGTGAAACTTCCTTCCGCTGAATGCTGATGCGTACAAAGACCTGTAGAGCAGGGGTTCCCAAACTTTTCCGCCTGTGACCCCTCAAAATGGCAGCGTTAGAGACTGGCGACCCCCTGCTGTGGTAGGACACTAATGAACCAATCCAAAAACAGACAAAAACTAACAAATAACCCCCGAGGATACTTCATTTAAATAATCAGTAGAAAATTTACAGACTAATGTGTACTTTGCTGTGTTCACTGCATCAAACTTCAACAAAGAAATGTGAAAAACAGATAAAACATTTTCTGTTTGCATAATTTTATATTATCTTTAACCCCTATTTTTGCTTTGATTCTTAAAATAATGGATAAAATATGGAAATGTATAGTTTTCGATTTTGGGACACATTCCGTGACCCCCTATCAATGTCTCGCGACCCCCCAAAGGATCCAGACCCCCACTTTGGGAACCACTGCTGTAGAGTCCTGCTGAATCCAGCCACGTGCCGACAGCAATCGTGTTATCTGGGTATGTCAATCCAGCTACACTTAGTTCAACCTCACACTGACTAAAACTCATGGTCCGATTTCTTAAGTTGCATGTGAACTGACAGGAATGAATGTGACAGCAGCCTGAAGTCTCAGTTACAATCTGATGTTCAAAACAGCGTGTGACCGAAGATGGCAAATTTATGAGTGAGTTTTGTTAAAAAGGAGGAAGAGGAGAAAGATAAAAACGTGACTCCTTCAGCGCAGAACTGTAGGTAAAGGTAACAAATGTCGTCACGCTCACATTAAATGCGTCTGACTTTGTACTCGCCTGGTTTATATTTTCATTTGTTCATTCACATTTCCATTTAAGACAGTTTCAGATACATTCAAAGACACATTAACTTCTCATTGACAAGCTGCTTTTTTAATCAGATTGAACAGATGCTGATCTTAGATTAAAGAAGCAGAAAACCAGCAGACATTGGCATCTTCTGACTCACGAAACCATCATCAGTTTCCAAGTGTTTTCTTTCCATCTACAATTTTATGGGCGTGCATTTAAGGTCAGGACCAGTCTACAGGTAAAACAATGGGTTAAAACCTGCAGCAGTAAATAAAGTAAACTCCCAGTGCTGCTCAAATGAACTGTGATAACACATCCAGCTCACTGTTCATGTGTATGAGAGTCTGGATGTGTGTGTGTGTGTGAGTGTAGGACAGATGCAGCGATGTGGGTGCCAAGCTGGCTATCTTAAAAATTTTACTCTGTCAGGGAAAGCCGAGACAGTAATTAATCATCGTTCATTAATTATTAAAGGGCGTTTGGCAATGCACAACCCACCGCTGACTGATACTTTCTGGGGCGGGCGAAACAGAATAAAGCGCTCTGATGGCTGCCTGCTTTGAATAGAAGGCAGACCAGAGACTACATTTTATAAATAATAAAACAAGACTAAATTATAACACCAATTTCAGGAGAGGGAACTTGTAGTGAGTTTCTGGGCCGGGTGGAGAGCTACTTTAGGAGAAAATGGAGATAAAGGATGTGTTTGTGTCTGAAAGAAGAAGTGTAGAGGGATAAGTGGGTGCAGATTATTTAGTCTGGTCTGTGAATCAGCTGACTGGGTTCAGTGATAAAACTGTGAACTGAGAGTTTTAGGGGCCAGGACAAAGGTTTTAGGATGAAATGCAATGGTATTGTTGCGTTTTGACCTCACGTTTAAATGGAAACAGCGATTTTTTCTGAAACACTACGGCCACCGTTGCCGTGTAACCAGCAAGCCGGAGTTTTCAGTTGCACAAGTTTTCTTGGCACATACGCATTACACTTTCATTTTGACAACTTAAATTGCAATACGTGAACCACACAGCTTTGAAAGCAAGAATGGAGGACTACAGATTTGTGCTTGTGTTGTTGAATCTTGAATTAGCAAAGAAGCATTCAATACAAACACCAGAGGATCAGCTCACGTCTACTTTAGCTTCTAAACCATTGTCACGTAAACGGCTCATACAGTTATATTGCCAACTACAGGCCAGGTACAGCAATGTACAACAGCATTTCTTTGTAAAAGCAGATTTTGTTCACTGCGGTTTTTGCGTTTTCAGGTAGGCAGCAGAAACTGTAACATGGTTTGAAACTAATATGTGCATTTCCGTATGTAAAGTATGTATATGTATGTGTATATGTATATGTATGCATGTGTTAATCAGTGTTAGTCAAGGTTGATGTGTTTGAATAAACTAAACTAAACTAATACTAAACTAAACCCAAAAAAGTGAGTATGAATCAGCCTTTAATGTGTAGAAACAGCAGCAGGAAATGCACCTCACGGCCATAAAAAATGACTGATTGAAGAACAAACTCAAACCTGTCATTAATTATGCTGAAATGCTGAGCATTGGTATGAGAAAAGTTACCGCTCTAGTTTTTAATCTTTCTAACTTTTTAGGTTTTAAGCAGGTGTCAGAAAAGTAACCACTGCTTGTGGGAATGTTTTTAACAGGATTGAAAGCACTTGATGCTACATTTATTATATAAAAAGTGCTTTATGAATTAAGTTTTGATCTGATTTGATGGTGTCATAGTGGGAGGAGATGAAAGTTGTTTGACGACAGAGATTTAATAAATAAGACTCAGGGTGTCACTCAGTTCAGTCTTGCTCTACTATAGCAAAGGAGATGTTAGGGTGAGGGTTGTAGCTCAGCATTTCAAACACTGAAAGGAAAAGAGCGAGTGTTGAAATGCGGTGCTCAGCATTTCAACGTCTCGCATTTGCTGAAAGGAAATGCGGCTCCCCCCTCTAGTCTTTTATTGACATTTTTGATCGAGTAATTTCATCAGGGGTGTTATTTATGCTCCTGTCTGACTGAGGAGAAACAGTTTTCTAACTCTCCAAACTGGCAGAAACAGTAGATTAATTTTCATGTCAGTGTCCTACTTTTTATGCTGTTGTAAAATGTAAGGCGCCAGAAAAGTCTTACAAATTTAATCATCTCGTTCTTGCCCAGGAGTGTTTCATCACTCAAACGAGGGATGATAAAGCTCCATATTGAACACATCTCCTGTTAAGTTTCGAAGTGTAGAGAAGAGAGAATGGAAACACACACGCTAGTCGTCTGTCAACCTCACGAGCACGAGCGTCCGCTAGAGCATGACTCCGTTGTACAGCCGGTCGACGACGTGCTTCCGCTGGTGAAGGACCACGGTCCCCTGCAAACGGTACCAGTCTGACGACCGTCTCGAAAGAGGTGTCATGCAGTGAGGGACGTGTGTTTTAAGCATCAGGAATTAAAGAGGCTGTCTCTTCAAGTTGAAAAGAAAGTCATCATCAGTGGTTACCAGGGCTGAACGAGTTGGAAAAATAATCCAATTACGATTATTTCTCCTATGTTGCAATTACGATTTACTTTGCAATTATTTTCAGGTTCCCCATATTATGTGTCATTGGATAAAGATGAGCAATAAATCACTTTTTATTAAAAGAGCACCATAATCAATAAATAAAACTGCGAATAAGTAACTTCAAATGGCCCTTTTCCACTGATTCGCCTTGGCCCTGCTCAACTCGCCTCTACCTGGTTTGTGTTGCGTTTCCATTAGCGCGGTACTATACGTCAGACGCCAGTTTATAGTACCTACTCTACCCTGGTTCCAAGAGAGTAAAGTCGATACTAAAAGGTGACATCCACAGACTGCCGGTCACTCATTGGTCAGAGAATGTCGTCACCGAAGCTTCACTTTCTGACTCTGTACAAATCCACAGGGAACCAAAAAGGAAAAACAGTTCAAAGAAGAATGATTGATCAACAAAAAATCTCTGCTATACCAGGCCCAAAAATCAAAAATTAAAGTGATCTCACTGGATCCAGTGAAGAGTTAATGTCAGGAAGCAGCTCCTTCGTTTTCCTCTGCGTGCAGCAGCACGAGGCTGTTGTTTACCTCCGTTGCCATGCCGCCCGATATGAGCCGCTGTATTACTTTAATGGAATCTTTTGAGAGCTTTTTTTTTTCCTTTAAAGACCACGGTGACACATATGTTAGTACAAAATTATGCTTGTGTCGCATTATAGATGAACATGCACGCATTTCTGCGCAGCACTTTAGCGCAGCTGTGTTATAAGATCCACGCCCACCGTGAGTCTGTAGTCGGGCTGGTGGAAAAGATAACCAAACCGTGTAGAGCTGAGTAGAGCTGAGCCGAGTCGAGTAGGGTCGGGATTGTACAGTGGAAAAGCGCCAAAAGAGGAAGAATAAGAGCTGTTTTCTTTCAGATGGTTCAGTCAAACCTCTGAAAAATATGTTCATTTCTATGCACTCGATACCATTTTTGCTACTTTTGACTGCTTTTTGCCCAACTTGGTTACTTTTCACTCTTAGATTTGTACTTCTGGAAAGCATTTTGCTACTTTCTTACTTTTTTTTCCAAGTTTTCTCTCAATTTTCAACCCTTTTCTACCATTTTTGACTCCTTAAACTTACTTTCATTGCTACTTCTTGCCTGTTTTTGCAACTTTTCAACACTTCAATTGTTTATCTGTCAAAGGTAGTTCCAACAGTTTGGCTCTTTGGTTGAGCAGGGTTGAGTTATACAGGTGTAGAACAGAATACATATACTGGAATTCAGACACATCTATGGTTAAAGAAACAGTGCACAATCTGGGATTAGAAAATTCCACCAGGCCATATTGCGATTTATCTAATTTGCGATTAAATGCCCAGCCTGAGTTGTTACCAGTAAGAGCCGGTTATAATCCAACAACAGCCAATAATAAAGCATCCAAATGCTTTTGATGTTTTTTGGTTTATGATATCACCCGATGGATCAGTCGTCCCACAAATCTATCTCCAATCTTGGAAAAGACTTTACAGCAAAGACGGCTGATTAGGTGATTAGGACTCAAAACCTTCAGAGCTGACACACTTTACGTATAAATTCCTTTCTGGCTGGTGGAAGAAGTGAAGCAGGAAGTGAAAAATACTGCGGCCTTGGCTCCAGAAATCAATCAAAGCAGCAGTGGGCTGAGAGCTGAGTGTTTTCTGATCAATACAGGCAAATCTGTGCTGTGGTTACAAAAGAAAGAAGGGGCACTGGGAGGAGAACAACAGCTCCCTGTGGTACGGACGAACTATCGATGAGTCTGGGTGAGAGCGGAGAGATGTTTGCTGATGAAAAGAGTGCGTCTTCTGTTCCCCTTGTGTGCAAACTGTAGAAATCTGCAGCTCTCTCCTTCACCAGACCTGCTTCTGAAACCTCATCGATAATTCCTTAAACCAGCAGCTCCTTTAAACGGGTCTGAGAGTGTGTTGATTTCTCGGGTCCAGATCGTGAATGATCTTATGAGTCAAAATATTTCTGTGGAGAAGCTTTTGGTAAGTGAGTTGTCTTTACACAGCATATAGAAAGCCAGTGGAAACCCAGAGTGAGTTATTTTGCTTAGTCACACCATCGTGTCACTTCATCTCTTTGGTGAAAACATACAGTATTTAAATCAGTCAGAGCCTCTCCACCATCTGTCTTTGGCGCCTGCAGGGCTGATACAGAGCGAAGGCAGCAGCTTTGTTAATGCAGCCCTCTCACCTGTTGGCGAGGTGCTGTGTCTGATCCGAACCCAGGTAAAGTGGTGTGTGTTCGTGCATGTTTGAGTGAAAGAAAAGCTTTGGCACTGTTAGAAAATATGCTCTAAAATAGCTGCAAACTAAAAGTGCTTTAAGCGTACAGTTTCAAGACAAACTGTGATGACTACACCGTATTAAAAAGTCTGTTTGGGCTCAACCCTTATTAATGAAATTCACCCTAACTGTGTGTTTGTGCATAAAAGTGCAGGTGTATGACATTATATATATATAGATGGATGCACATACATAACTATAATTTATTTAAATATGATACATTTTTATTTACCTCTGCTCTTTTATCCCTGTTACATAGTTTCTTTTGTTGTGTAAATTCTTAAAAATGTTTTGAAACCACCTTCCCCCACCTTTGCTACAGTCAATACTTCTATTTACATTACTAGTTCTTATTGTGAAATATTTTTCTGTTTTTTAAATTTAAATGTTATGAATATGTTTATTTTTTGCAAAACTCTGAAAAAAAAGTAAATAAAGAGTGTGTTTGGAAACTGGTTCTAGTTAGGGCAAAGCAAATAATGGCAAATTAGATGAAATCACAATATGAACTTTTGCAATATTCTAATTGAAGGCAGTGCAATATTTTGTTAACCTATGTCATAATACTAGATAAATTATTTTGCAGTTAATGTTTTTTGTTCTACACCGGTGTCGCTCAAATCTGCTCAACCGATTGGTGAAATTGTTGAAAACTACTTTTGCAAGAGAAACAATCTAAGTGGTGAAAAGTGGCAAAAATAGCAATAAAAAAAAGTTTAAGACCAAAAATGGTCAAAACTAGGGCTGAACAATATGGGCAAAATTTCACATCTCGATATTAATGCCAGATATCTAGAAATTAATACGACACAATTTGACTCTGGGATTAGAGAAAACGAAGCATTTTTCAGAAAAATAAAAGCATCATAATATAACAGGATGTAGAAAGTGCGGTTAATTGATTAGAGCTCACTGTCAGTCACCAACATTAACAGAGAGTCACCAATAATCATGTGACTGTCTGAGCTTTACATGCAGGGGGAGCTGGGAAAATCTACATAATTGATATCTCCGATATTGGGATTGGCAAGAAAATTGGGAGAAAACTTGAAAACTACTCAGAAAGTAGCAATAAATGGTTCAAAAGTGGTGAAAAAAACAGTGAAATGTGACCAAACTGAACCAAAAGCAACAAAAATTGGCAAGAAAATTCTGAGAAAACTTGGAAAATAGTGAGAAGGTAACAACAATGGGGGGAAAAGTTACAAAAAGACAATGAAAAGCGGTAAAAATAGCCAATAAAAAATGGCAAGAAAGTTGTGATTAAACTTGAAAAAATAGTTAGAAGGTAGCAACAAGAATTGCGCTACTGCACTATTATTTTTTTAGCCTGTAAATATTAGTCTTGTCTATTTGCTATTCTTTGTGCTTATGGTTGTAGATAGTATTTTATATGCAAAAATATTCATTATTATTACTAATATTTTCCCTTTTATGCCTTACTATTACCTTGTACAAGAGAGCATAGTATACAATAACAAATTCCTTGAATGTTCAAGCATACCTGGAGATTAAAGTTGATTCTGATTCAAAAGTGGTGGAAAAAAAGTGAAAAGTGACAAAAATGGGCAAAAAACAGTCACAGGTAGTAAAAACAAATGAGGTATTCAGACTGAAATCTTTTCATAGCTATAAATATGTTTATTGATGCGGTAGAAATCAGCTTTTTTTGGTTTGGTGTGTGTGTGGTTTAAGATACTTCTGGAGGCAGCCTCTAGTGGACACTTGAGGAACTGCATTTATTAATGTGTTTCATTCTCATGGCTGTAGTTTGTTGCTTGTCTACAGCCCAGAGAAAACATAACCTGGATAAAGTGATATAAACCTGCTCACTGTGGATCGATAGAGCATTTTTCCCATCTTTAAAAATATAACCCTCTGAATAATTTGAAACTACTTTTTATGTGTGAGGTGTTTCGCCCTTTTATGGCTCCTTGGGATTGACTCAGACTGAAGTAATCAGAAGATTGAACTCTGAAGAGCTACACAGTTGTGATCAGAGGAAAAAGCTGCATGCAGACTGAAGATAAAACGCCTTTGAAATTTCCGTCGATGAAATCAAACCAATCTGAGGTTGGTGGACGCAAACTTCCCAAAACCAACTCCACAAAAAGACATCCTGAAAACTGATTTCTCTCACACTGGCTCTGCGATTTCAGCTGAAACACTCACATCTATCCAGTCTGTCCTCTCAGCAGCTGGAGGCAATCTGTGCCCACAGTTGTGAACTGCGGCTATTTCTTCAGTAATGTAACCACATATGTCTTCTGCGGCTGCTTGTGATTCAGTGCACAGAGAAAACACAAACAGAAAGTATCTTCAGGGGGTGAGTTTGCAGAGGGAGGGAGAAGGGGAGCATTTTGGGGGCAAGACAGGGCAGGAACGCTGGGCTGAATTGATGAAGGACCTTGGTGCTATCAGCCTTGCCTGGAGGCCCGCTGAATAAAGATCAACTATCCAGGACTCGGTATAAATCACCAGGAAAAGGGCCGACAGGAGCAGGGAGCGATAGGAGGAGATGGGAAAAGATCTCTTAGATATAAAGTGAGAGAATGAATGAACTAAATCATTGAGGAAGTGATGAAAGTGCAGGAGAGCTGGAGGGAGAGTGAGAGCCCTCCACCCGCTCACAAATAACCTACATCGTTTCCTTTAATAAAATCCTAACTGCTGATTCTCAAGGCCTCCTGACTGAAAACATACAAACGTGTGCTTGATGAAATTTATCTCCCCACAACCATGACTAAATCCTGCCCTCTTTTTATCTTCAGGGCTTCATCCTTTTCCCTCCAGCGCAAGTGTTATTGATGTGACACTGAGAAGATAGATCAAACACTGGACAACAAACAGACGGCACATGACAGATGGTGCTCTGTATAAGATGATGGAGTATTAATTAAAGGGTCAATAACAAAGATTACACCCACAGCACTGCATCATTTCTACAGATGCACACTTCATCTTGATCTAACACATGTGGGACAGTCACATGTCGATATGTTGGAGTTAGAGCGAGGACTTCAATCATTCTTACAGTAGAAGCAGCAAAAGTGAAAACAAGATGTGTTTTTGGTCCTTTTTTTACATCAAATAAAGATTTCTACTTCTTGCTTTGAGACCTTGCAGAGCTTGTTTTCCTCTTCAGCAAAACTAGACAGCACAGAAGTAAGACTTAAATCAAAAACAAAGCACGATCAGGGATTATGATTTCTGCATTTGGAAATCTCTTGATGTTTTTAAATTTACAGACAAAGGATAAAGGACAGTTGGCTTGTGGTTATGTGAGGCAAACAAAGATGTGCCACAACTCTTTTTACAGCAGATTTAATATTTGTCTCGTGTGTGATAAGTTATGAACTGTTGTCAAGGAGTTTTGACCAATCAGAATCAAGTATTTAACACAGTTAAGAGATATTAGTAAGAAAGCTGGAGAATAAAATCTTTCTTATTACTTTATTTACCCACTAATGAAAAGATTAATCACACAAAACTTTCTGTCTCCTGGAATAAAACTGAAGATTTACATGATTTTAAGTAAGGCTGAGTGATTTGCAAAAGTAATGTAAATGGGATTATTTTTATTATTAGGTCCCCCATTCTATTGGATTTTAAACAAATACATTGTTGGAAATTAACCTTGACATTAATTACGGCAACGCAATAACTCATGAAATTTCCTTTTTGCTACTCATGACTGATTTTTGCCAATTTTATTCACTTTTCACTTCTTTTCCCACCACTTTTGAACCATTTTTTGCTACTTTCTGCCCATTTTCCAGGTTGTATCCTAATTTTCTGGACATTGTTTGTTGTTTTCACGCGTTTTTACTCTTATTTCACTTGCTTTAGACTATTTTACAAATTTTATCCAAACTTCCTTTCCATTTTTTGTTGACTTTGGCCATTTTTTACCACTTTTCACTGTTTGTGGACACTTTTTTCACCAAATTTACTACTTTCTGACTTTTTGTCCAAGTTTTCTCAATTTTTTTCTTGCCATATTTTGTTGCTTTTTGACCATTTTAGTCTCTTTCTACCCATTTTCCTCCCTCTTTTTGTCCATTTTTGCTACTTGCTCAGTATTTTGCAGGTTTCAGTCCAGTTTTTTTTTTTTTTTGCCATTTTTTGTTGCTTTTTGGCAATTTTTGCAACTTTAATTTTTTTTTCTTTTATTGCTCCTCTTTGCTGTTTTTGCCTGTTTTTTACTACACACGTTTTTTTCTTTTGTAAAGGTAGTTTTTAACAGTTTGTCTCTTTGGTTGAGCAGAGTTGAGTAACTCTGGTGTAGAACAGAAAACATCTGCTACAAAAAATGTAGCTGATATTTTGACACATTAGAAATATAAAGAAATATAGCACTGTCTGTGATTAGAATATTGCGATTCAATTTAATTTGAGAATAACTGCCCAGCCCTAATACACATTGTACCTTCTTTTGAGGACTAGACATTTTATAGGGTTTCATTTAACAAAAACACACAATTTCAATGTGATTACAAACTTTGATAAACACTGATACAATTAAACAAATCTGGTTGAGATATCTGATTTATTGCCTTTGATATACATTTTTTGGACTTGTAAAGAGACTTTGTGGACACCCTGTATTAAAGACTGAGATTATTTTCATATCTAACCCACTCCACAGACCTGCCACAGACCCCACACTCATCCATCAGTCAGCACTGAGGGCTAATTCGAACAAAAGTGATCTGAAACTGTCACTAGTTCATCCTGAAACTCACTAATTACTCAGCTCATGATGCTGAGGTCGATGACTCGCCCAACGCCGAGCAGCCAAAGGGCTTCATCCGTTCAGTGGCAGGAGGAAGAGAAGTGATGGCGTTTAGAGTGATAAAAGAGAGTTAGGAGATAATTTGAGGATGAGAGACGGAGGTGGTTCACCCTGACGGTGACGTTTGACCTCAGCATGCAGAGCTGGTTAAATAATTCATCATCAGAGTCAGGTGAGGATTTCACGTCTCAAACCCAGAATGCATTGCAGCAGTAAAACAATGGCTGCGCCCGAAGGATAGAAACTGTGTTTTAAACTGATTTCTTTTTAAAGAAAAACCAATTCGTTATGTCTTTTAACAACAAATTCTAGTTTGAGACAAACATTTAAGCATATTCATGCCTATTAGTCCTGACCAATGAGTGTATATAGAATGGACAGCGTGCTTCCGCTTGTCACGTTCTACGTTTTTGAAGCCAAAAAACCCCGTTTCTCTAGCCGCCATTGTGCAGCCAGAGTCTGCGCAGTAGAGAATTTCCGGTGGAGCCAAGTAAAAAAGAGAAATAAAAATATTTATTTCTTCTACAGTGGCATTATTTTATGCTTGAACCTTTTTAAATACTTGTAAGAAACGTTTATTTTTCTTAAAATTTCGACAACTCTTTAAATTTTTTGAAAACAGGGCATTAAAAGTGGAACAGTTTACAGTCCCACCACGTTGGCATTGTAATCTGAAAATAAAATTTCACTTCTCTTATTTTGTCCTTTGTCCTTTGACGTAGTCGGTGAGGAGCCCAAATGACATTAGTGACCAAGTGGAAAAGTTTGTAGATTTCTCTGAAATACTGATAAAAAAGGTTTTTTCACTTCATTGGTGACTGGAACAATTTCCATGTCAGGTGGTACAACCAATGTAATAATGTGAAATGTTATTTTAACATCAAGTTATTTCTCTTATTCACAAATAAAACATACAAAATGAAAATGTATGAGTCACTACAGACACTTGAGAGATACTTGCCAATAATTTCACACAGAAAAAATAACAGGAACACATAAATGTATTTTCATATATTTGGTTGCACCACCTGACATTTTTGGGTGCTCAAATTAAAAATACAAAAAAATAATGAACCTAAAAACTTTGAAATGTTGGTCAACTACTGAAATCTGTTAGAAAACATAATTCTTCTCTCAGAAATATGTTTTTTATCCACTTTTAAAGAACTTTTTAAAAATACGTTTTTAGACCCTCTCTTTGTCATTGACCCGTTTATCACTTGTGTTCAGTGTCTGTTCTTCTAGTATCACCACAAACTGAAGGGATTTCCTGTTCTTTGTGCTCAAAGCTCCACACTGCACAATGTGTTCAGCTTAATGATGTTAAAATCTCACTTCATGCGTCCGAGTGTCCACTTCACTCTGCTTCATCTAATAAGTATCCGTGATGACCCGTTTGCTCCGATGCTCCCTGCTGTCTTGTTAGCGTCGTGCTCTCTATGATTCACTCAAATGCCATGTGGCCGTGGATCGATACCAACTCCTCGGAGAAATCTTTCACTGAAAAAGCCAGGCGAGCCTCGGGAGGACTCAGAAAATTACAAGTGTGTGTTTTTCCACCATTAACAGCACATCATAAACCTGATTATAAAGCTAACACTTGCTTGTAGCGAGCTGCTGATTACCTAAGTAGCAATAAAACACAACACTTGAGTCGGCAGGATTAGCTTAATGTCAGCGAACCAGAGGAGGAGAAGATGGGATGGAAATTAACAGAGTGTGTCGCTCAATTTAGTTAAAACGTGTCGACCGATTTTTAACGAGACTGTAAATGTCTCGTGCTGCTTAAATTCATCTTCTCGTCTAAAGTTGCCTCGCTCGTCTAAGACCTCTCCTATCCTCTCTTCCCTCTTTGACTCCCCCCACCACTTCATTTCCCACAAAAGTCCTGTCACACACACACAGGGAGCAGGTGGAAGGAATTCAGAAATAAAAGGGGAAAGTAGTTAATATGCAAAGAGAAAACAACTTCCAGGGAGAACAAAGGGATGTGTGAGCTACAAAGGCTCAGGGAACGTGGTCAAAACTGATCACAAGATGAATGCAGAAGGAGGGAAATTTACACTCATCAGCCCAGAAGCTGCACATGAGACGTACTTGGACGTTCACACATGACAATGATCCAAAACACAAGGACTAGTGGACCTGCCATTGGCTACAGCAGAATAAAGTGAAGGTTCTGGAGTGGCCATCTCAGTCTCCTGACCTCAATATCATTGAGCCACTCTGGGTAGATCTCAAACCTGCAGTTCATGCAAGACAGAGCAAGAATTTACAGGAACTGGAGGCTTTTTGCCAAGAAGAATGGTCAGTTTGACCATCTGAGAAAATAAAGACCCTCATCCACAACGAGCACAAAAGACTTCAAGCTGTCATTGATGTTAAAGGGGGAAATACACGCTATTAAGAACTGGGGTAAGTGAACTTTTTACTGGGGTCATTTTGGAGGTTTCTGTTGTCATGATGATTTAAAAAGAGTAGACGCAGCTGTTTATTAATTAAAAAAAAGGCAAATTCTGCCAGGGTTTGCAAACTTATGAGCTCAACTGTATCTGAAGAACACGTGCACATATCTTTGCACCAACTCTTACATTGTATTGTTTCATTTATACCTGTTTTTAGGCCCATTTTAATGCACTTTTTATTTGTAAGGTGACCTTGAGTGCCATGAAAGGCACCCTTAGATAAAATGTTTTATTATTATTAATCTAATTTCAGAATGTAAAAATGTAAAATCTCATTGTCTGTCTGTAAAAGAGGTTAATCTTTGGAATTCTTCTTTGGTAGAAAAAAAAAAAACATGTGATACATTGGTAGGGTTAAAAAAGCCGAACAAGAATCAGTTAGTTTTGGAGAACAACACTGGAAGTGTAATTTAATGTGATCATGTTATGATGCACTTGATTCCAATAAAAAACCTCAACAGTAAAGCATCAGTTTGTTTCTGTGATACACTTTCATCTGTGATGGTTTTTTGATTTGTTCACTGCAAAAACAGAAACCTAAGCAAGTCATTCTGTCTTATTTGTAGTAAAAATTGTCTTATTGTTCTTAATTTGAGCCACATTCACCAGACCAGGTCATAAAAATGTCTTATTTCAAGTTTTTTTAAGACAAAAATGAGGTGTAAATTGCTTGTAACAAGTCAAAAAAATCTGCCAATGGGATAAGACGAATTTCTTGAAATCAGAAAGATGTCTCAAAACAATTATCTTTTATCTTATCCCATTGGCAGATTTTTTTTTTACTTGTTACAAGCAATTGATGCCTCATTTTTGTCTTTAAAAAACTTGAAATGAGACATTTCTATGACCTTGTCTAGTAAATGTGGCTCAAATCAAGAATAGTAAGACAAATTTGACTAAAAATAAGACATAATGACTTGCTTAGATTTCAGTTTTTGCAGTGTTTTGCTTTTGTTTGTTTTGTAAGACAAGAGGAGTAGGTTTTATATGAGCTTCAGCTTCAACCTACACCCTTTCGGTTTCCTTGAATTTGCAGCTCCTGCCTTGAGTTTGTACTTTTGTTGAAATAACTGCAATAAACCGAAGCAAATTTCATTCATTTATACATTCATTCATTATTATTGTTGTCATTATTACTATTTTCTTTGATTTTGGGTCCATTTAGTTAAAAAAAAGCATTTAAGTCACTGGAAGACAAATTCCTCTGTCTGTTAGCTGTGTGAATATTATTCTAACACTCCTCTGTGTGTTTCTGAGCAGCTGCACATGCTGTAAAATTCATAGACCTTGTATTTTAGTATCCAGGCGAGGACGGAGCGTTAAAGGAGGCGCGGTGACAGAGGAGGAATTAATCTGTCAGACTGCCAGGTTCCTGCTGTAACAATGTGCAAAACAACAAAAAAGTGAAAATAGAGATCTCACATCAGGTCTACTTGTCACGTTTTAAGTGAGTTAGGAAAACTGGAACCTGAACTCAGATGCAGGGTTTTGTGTTGTGCAAAGTTGGACGAATGGTTACGTAAGCCTGGTTAGGTAAGAGGTCTGAACTGGTTGGTGAGAAAGATAATTGTCATCTGCACACACAGAAAACAGCACTGAGAGCTCGGACTTGAGCTCTGGTGGATGCAGGACCAGCGAGGTTCCCTCAAACTGTTTCATTAAGGGAAAAATAAAAACAACTCTCGGCACATTTCCCCTGCTGCCATCTACTTGCTCTTTGGCTGCCCCTTCAGAAAGTTCAGGTTTCAAAACCACACGCTTCCTTCTTGAAACTGCAGGAACCCCTCATTACAGCACAAGCTCCTTCTTCTCATTATTTTCGAGCAGAAAAGCGGTAACCACGGCACTTTTCTGACAGCGCTGAAAATTCATCTGTGCCTTTGTGGAGAAAATCATGTGAATATGTTTGGAGTGTGCGCTGATTTACTGGTTCCTGATTTGTTTGTGTGCCTGGAGAAGACTTCTGTGGACGTGTTTGCAGTGATGCAAATAAAGAAAAAACATCCACACAAAGACTCAGACTGGCTTTCACTAAAATCCACAAAGAAAAAAATATGAGAAATTAGAAAATACCGAGCACTTTGCACAAGGATTCCTCAATTCATGGAGTTAAAAAAGTGAACTACGATTCCCTGAAATGTTGGTGTGTGTGTGTGTTTACCTTTACTCATCTGCTTTCCTGTCTGCAGCACTGCTGTGTCGGCTAACTGAAAGTTGTGTTACACTAAATTTTCAAGTCTGAACAGCGAAATCAATAATCCGCTCAAGGCAACAACATTTTTACTTCCAGCCCCTGAAGTCCAGTTTGTGCTACAAATCTCCAACTAAGTAAGTTCAGTCATCACAAATCCTGCTGGGTGGTTTCCTCTCATGTGTTTAAAACGACTTTGACTCACTTTTGTTGCTTTAAATATGCAACTTCAGCACAATGATGCAAAACAATAGAGGATGCATGAGCAGCCTCCCGTTTAAAGAGGGGGTATTGAGCTTTTATTAAGATTTAATTCTGTCCCTCAAGGGCTCCTGTAGTAGATTCATGTGATTTAGAGCTAAACAAATCACTGCTTTAACCCTTAATTCACGCTTCTGTCTCTTTCAAGCTCCTTACTTCACAAACCCTCCGCTCTCTGACTGGTTAGCCCTCTTTAAAGAAGACCTTGGTGATTGAGGCCCACCTCTTTAACATGTCATGGATCATCAAAGATCTGCATGTGATGACCTCATTGTTTTAAAAGAAGAAAAAAAGTGGTAACACTTTAGATTAGGGAACACATATTCACCATTAACTAGGTGCTTATTAACATGCATATAAGTAGCTAATTAGTATTTATTAAGCAGGCATTAACCCCTTATTCTACCTCTATTACACCATGAATTCAGATTTTTCCATATATTAACTCCTAATTATTACTTATTGACTACAAATTAATGAATATGTGTTCCCTAATCGAAAGTGTTACCAAAAAAGTATATAATTAAGGTATTGTCATTGTTTTTATAGTTGAAGAGAGCAGTGAGAATCATTCACAAGGTTCAATTTAGAGGAAATATGAATAGGTTTTTTTTTTAAAGTTGAGATTAAATAAAGAGAAAAATTAGAGTTGCACTGCTACAGACATTTTTTTTTCGCAATGTTTAAAGCCCAAAATAGAAAGTTACCAGGATGTATTCAGGAGTTGTTTGTGTTTACTTCAGAAGATGAAAATCAGAGAAGGAGATTTGATTTAAAGTGTATTTCTGTCTTTGATGTAAAGTTGTGAAATTCTTGTCAGGATGGACTTAAAGGGTTGTACAGATATTTTTCAGTTTAAAAAGTACATAACGTGTTTTTTTTCTTTATTTTTCCAACTGATTCTCTGTAGTTATGTCAGGTGTCAAGTTGAAATATTCAGGATAGATTTGTTATTATTTACATAGTATTGTTGTAGACTTTCTCAATGGAACAAATAAAAATGAAATTAAATGGAAAATGAAGACCTTGTGATTTTTTTTTTTAAATGGTCTGTTCTGATCAGTTTACAGACAGATTCAGGAATTTCTATAACATCTAAACATGTACAGTTTTAAAAATCTGCGCAGGTTTAGTCAGAACATCCAGCATTGTTACCGTACATCTATGTTTGAAATACAGAAAATCCCATTTGAGCTTCTGTGAGATCCTATGTCTATGAAACTGTTACCCAAAACCTAAAGCGTGTAGTTTAACAGTCTTATAAATCAGATTTTTCAAGCTAAAATTTGTCAGAAATGTCTTTGTTTGTGGTTTTTCATGGTTTTAAAATCAGCAAAGATTGAAAACTCATCAAGCATGTGGATGACCGTAAACTCCATCAGTCTCTAGTTTAAGTTCAGATCAGTTTTCAGCTCCTGCTCTTTTTTTTCCAGCTGGTTTGTCAAATCCTGTGTTGTATGAAATTTTCTAAATTAAGAAAAAAAGATCTAATTTAAGCACCTGTTCAGTCCAGTGGCTTCAAATCTAAACACAATGTGCTTTGCTGCGTCTCTGCCTGCTTCGTCTTGATTTATCGTTTCTATTTGTTCCACGTCATCGCCCTCATCATTCTGGCTCATGAATATTAATTCATGAGCACGAGCTTGTCCAGACGAGCTGTGGGCGTCGAAGGTTTCAGTAATGTGTTTCTCCGTGTATGAATTTATTGACAAATGAGATTTAATGAGTTTCTATACTTGACGTTGAGTTCTAACTTTTAAAGCTTGCTCAGAGTTGAAGCAGGACTTTGTTTTTGTTCATGCAATCTGATCTCAGAGTAGAAAAAAGTTCCTGAACTTCCAGTCTGCTGCAGTTTATCCTCCTTCACTTAACCTCTTATGCTCCAACTGCCTGTCAGCGGGCCGTTTGCCCATTCCTCTGACGACATCAAAGTATAAACAGTAACGCCTTTGTCAAACATCAGAATGCTTCCTGCGTTAAAAAGTTAGATAATTAATAAAGAAGATAAATTTTATCAAGCACACCTTTGTATGTTTTCAGTCAGGAGGCCTTGAGAATCAGCAGTTAGGATTTTATTACGCTCCATCGACCCGCCGGCGGGCCATTGCTATTCCTCTGACGTCATCAAAGTATAAACAGTAACGCCCAAAATGCTATACCATGTGAGAAAGTTTAGATTCTTCATATTTCAGTCGCTAAGTTTGTTTTACAGTTTACTCAACCGACAGAACGTAATTACTGAAAGAACTACTCAGATGGCGATGACAACAACTGGGATGTCACGTCTGTAGCCCGCACCCTGAATATTCAC
This sequence comes from Thalassoma bifasciatum, assembly GCA_008086565.1. Lineage (NCBI taxonomy): Eukaryota > Metazoa > Chordata > Actinopteri > Labriformes > Labridae > Thalassoma > Thalassoma bifasciatum. The sequence continues at coordinate 28,746 of RPOG01001981.1, forward strand.
TCTCCTTTCCACCAGAGGAATCCAGAGTTCAAACATATCAAAAGTGTTGTTTCATCAAATTATTCCAAGTGGTGAAATTTCTCCTGTAAAGTTCGTTGTTTGTCTGTCTGTCGTGTCCGTTCTCATCAATAACAGCAGCTTCACAGTCTTATAGCATTTCCTCCTCAATGAGAATCTGACAAAATTTGGCATATTTTATTTCCTTAGACTTCTATCTCCAAGACAAAAGTGTCATTATTTCAATACATGGAGATTTGATGCTAGGAGAGCCTGATTTATACAAGAAATGCTCTCTACTTGACTGTCAGCAGAAGTGTTAGCTAATGCTATGTAAAACCCTCCTAATTGGCTCGTTTCTTGGCTGTCGGCCCTGACAATCGCACGTACAGTAACCAATAGCCACTCTGTTCACACAAAGCCTGCTGTAGCTGGTTAGGTGGTCGTAAAGACGTGATTACTGCTAAGTGTATTCATCCATATTCACAGTACAATCATTTTTAGCTTCGCTTTTCCCAGAGAGAACAAAGTTGACTACAAAGAGGACACTGAGCACTGAACGAGCTGGTTTTGTTTGCGCAAAGTCATCAGACTGGACACCTGAGACTAAAAACTCTCTAACACCGACAAGGTTTTATCTAGAAAGCTCAAATTTCACCCAGATGTAGATGACAAGGTGTAGAAGTGATGTGTTGGATGTGTTATAACTGGGATGAAGCATCTTGTAGTTAATGATGTTCAAAAATTGGTTATAAAAAATGAATAGGGGAAAAAAAAGCTGCATTTATCCTGATGTGGACTTTAGCCACAGATGCAAACACGACATTTTCTAAAACTAGAGACTTTAATCTTTCAAATGAGGTGTCACTGATGAATTTTGACCCTATGGTTCTTCAGTTATAAGATCTGAAACATAGCATGGTATAGAGGCCAGAGTTGGGCAGGATGTAAGAGGTTAAAGCTTTTCTTTGGCTGTATGTAAAATTAAGCCGCCACAGTTAATTGTGTCTTCATATAGCAGAGATAAGAGGGAAGAGTCTAACCTTTGAAGTCAGCTAAAGTTGAGATTCAGTTGTTTTCTATCTTCACCCCCCTGTAGTGTTGTGAGCTAATTGGTCTGAACAGGTAACACATGCATGAACACAGCACACCTTTGTTGTGTCTCATTATCACGTCCTAAGAATAAGTTTTTAAAGCCAAAGGAACACGTGAAGAGCTTCTTATTGACAAAGTTTGCATTCATGAAGCAGCTCTGCTCACATGAAGCCCCCTGACAGGAATCTCTCCTTTCCTCCTCTCATTCATAATCCACCACACACTTCATCGCTGCACTCTCCCTCCCCGCAGCCTGCAGCTATTACTTCCTTTAACCTTCATTTTGCCAGGCGAGCTTCACTGAGCGGGTCGGTCTCTCTCAGCGAGCTCCACCGCGGGGCCACAAACTCCACCTGGGAACCTTCCAGAGAGAGCTGAGCTTTATTAGCCGACAGCAGGACGGATCACACCGCGGTTAAGAGCCTGACTGAATGACATCTTAACGGAGCATAATGAGGGCGAGAGCAGCCTCCAAATGAAGCATCAGCATCATCATCAGGCATTAGCTCAACCCAGAAACAGACGAGAGACAAATTAAAGGAAAAAAACGTCAGAGTGGGAGAAAACAAGTAGTCCCTCCGGTCGGTTTGAAACCACAAGAGTGTGGAAGTCACTGCTCCTTATTTTTCATTTATTTCACACTTGTCAAAGCCTCCTTTTGTGCTGCGTATGGATGCATTTGCTTTTATATTTTTCCACTCATTTGCATTTTTTCACATTTTCCTGATTACCCATCTGTACAATAGACTGGGCCAGTGCTCGGGGAAAGATAGAAGAAATCTGTAGACATGAGGATTGTTTGGACGTACACTCCGGATCAAAATCTGGAAACCAGTTGAAATCTTTCACAACTTCACATACAGGAAAACAAACTGAGCAAGCACATTTTTGCCGACAGCAATTAGAGAAAAATAGTTTGTTCATCAGCTGATCAAAAGTATAACACCACAGCTTAAAAAAACTGAAAACTCTCTAAAGTAGAAATAAAACAGTTTGTAAAAAGGACTCATTAAAGAAGAGCTCCACTGTTTTTGTTGATCACTCCAAAGATTAGTTTGTTCATGTTTGATGTGAGTAAATATGTGGATACTCTCAGTCATCCAGATCATAATAAGTCTCAAAAAAAAGCCAAAAAGCACATCAACTGGACCAACCTCTTGTGAGTAGAAGACGTTTTGCCTCTCATGCAAGAAGAACTGATGAAGCTTCTTGGATGAGAAGCGAAACGTCTTCTACTCACAAGAGGTTGGTCCAGTTGACGTGCTTTTTGGCTTGTTTTGATGTTTGATGTGAGTGTTTCCAGGAGTTTGTGTGAATGTTGCTCCAAGTGGTGAAGATGCTTCATGTTTGTCGTCCACTGTCTGGAACTGACGTCTGTTTTTGTCTTCCACAAGAAGAAGAAGTCATTTGTGAACTTCAGTGTTGTCCTGTGTAAAAACCCAGTCATTATCAGACAGAGCAGGGCCCTCAGTCATGAAGGACGCCCCTGAACAACCGTCTTTCTCACTTTCTAACCGTTTTTCTCCTCAGAGAATCAAACTTTCTTCCACCTTTCAATGTCCCATGAACGAGAGACAGTTTCAGGTTTACATCACCTTCCTCTGCTCCGGAAACTTCTCCAAAAACAAGAATTTCGAGAAGAGAGAGTCTGCGGCAGACTACCAATAACCCGACGTCAGCCGAGGTCATTGGTGGAAGTAAACCCACCTCCTAGCTCCCGTGTCTTGATGAACAGCCAATCAGATCCTCGGGCTCAGAGCTGGTGACATGTTTTTGACTTTTTTGTTCCATAACCGTCAGGATCTCCTCCTAAATTCTAAATGTCTGTCTTACTGCGTCCAACCTCAGCAGTGATGGCGTTGTGTTGTGAGAGATTTTGATTCTGCAGCTCAGAAATCGACCTTGAATGACCTTGGATTTACATTTTTGAGCAGATTTTGTCTTTTAAAGGCTGTGATCTTAAACTTTTGACCAGCTGATGAACAGAATATTTATCTTTAATTATTGTTTCCAATCGACTGCTTTCTCAATTTATTTTGGTTTCACTCCCATTTCTTCTTTTTGTATTTTGAAACTCTACTTCAAAACTTTTTATAATCCAATAGTGCAAAATGTAAATTAGTGCATTTTTTCAACTGGTCTTACTGGTTCACACCTCCTGCATTTGGAGAGGATTTTTACAAACAGTCACCAAACTATCTCTAGTATAAACTTTCTCTCAAATGTAAGAACTCAGAGGTGAAACAGTTGATTTTTATACTAATTTGAGCTTCAAATGTCGAGGGAGTCAGTCTGCTGTTCTTTGTTAAACCCAACCAGGCTGGATCCTGTTATAATAAGAACAGATAAAAAAGGTCAAACCGCATCGTTTCTCTTCAGGCAGAAAGAGAAACTGTAAGTTCTTCTTCTTCTGCTCCTGCAGCTGTTACTACTGCGACTTCTTCTGCCCCCCCTTTTTCTTCTCACAGGAATCAAACTTTAAAGCCAGCGCTGAATAATGAACACTGACTCAGGCAGGTTTGTCACCATGACAACCACGGCTCAGACTGCCAACGGGTGCCCCTTTCTCTACTATTATTATCGTGCCCGCCAAACGACCTGGATATGGTTGACGTGGTGCACAGATTGCCATTGGAGTGAAATATGACACAGATCTATCTGCTGACATCCATATGGAGACGAGCGCCGGCTCCATAAATCTGAGACGGAGTTTGTGAAGCAGCAGGGATAATGTTCGCTAACGAATGTCATATCATTAACATGTTACTGTCATGACTGTCTCCAGAGCTGGAAAAATCTGATACAAACTTAATCTATTGGCGCTTTTCCACTATGCAATTCCAGCCCTACTCTACTCTACTCGTCTCTACACGGTTTGGTTACCTTTTCCTCTAGCCCGACTACAGACTCACGGTGGGCGTGGATTTTATAACACAGCTGCGCTAAAGTGCTGCACAGAAGTGCGTGCATGTTCATCTATAACGAGACACAAACATAATTTTGTACTAACATATGTGCCACCGTGGTCTTTAAAAGAAAAAAAAAAGCTTTCAAAAGATTTCATTAAAGTAATACAGCGGCTCAATGTCGGGCGTCATGACAACGGAGGAAAACAACAGCCTCGTGCTGCTGCACGCGGAGGAAAACGAAGGAGCTGCTTCCTGACATCAACTCTTCCCTGGATCGTCACTCTAGTGAAATTAAAAACTAAAAACCCGGACCATATCGTCTCTAAAAAACAACTAGTTAGTAAGAAGAAACTTGACCAAAAGGAAAAACCAAGGGACACCTAATTACCTGACTAACCACCTTAAAGACTCTCGTGGCAGACAGATCGCTCCTGCACCAACGAACTTTGATTTAATTTAAAAGACTCTTTAAAGCGAACTATCTTTGCTGTTAACTTCTTTTTGGTTTAAAAAGGACTTTAAACTTATTTAGGAATAATGAAGGTGCATTTTAAGGTGGTATTTTGTCTTCATTCAGTCTGGTTCTGTGCCGTCAGGTTTAAATGTCATTAAAAACTTGTCGCTGACTTATTCGTTTTCCTCTTGTAAGTGATTTGTTCAGAGTCAGAAGCTGCAGAGACGACATTCTCTGACCAATGAGTGACCGGCAGACCGTCCACGTCACGTTTTAGTATCGGCTTTACTCGCTTAGAACCAGGGTAGAGTAGGTACTAAAAACTGGCGTCTGCTGCGTAGTACCGCGCTAATGGAAACGCAACACAAACCGGGTAGAGGTGAGTAGAGTAGGGCCAAGGCGAGTCAGTGGAAAAGGGCCATTTGAGAGCAAACGCTGCGAAGGAATCATGTTTCTTTGAGTCTCTACAATCTAAGTAACTGACGAAAGCAACCAGGTGAGTTTATTCACTGATAAAGTTTATTTCCTGCAAGTTTATAGATCATAAAGCTTCAGAGAACAGTTAAAGATCTCCTCCTGGCTCTTTGTTCCAGTATTTATGATATAAAACAAGATTTCTTAGATCATTCTAATATCAGATAAGACCAAAATGAAAAGACTGAAGCTTGAGGAGAGTTAATCTTTGAGTTTGAGCATTAGCATGTTTGTTCATCCGTTCCCCTTGATGTTTAAATTGGTGGACTGCCAGAAAGATTAACGAGGAAGATGCTGATGTTTTTCGCTTTCATCTGGAGTATTTAGGGATGTCTCACGCCCTTGAAGTGGGATTGGAGGGAACTTTTGCCAATTAAATTTCTGTTAAATTCAACTCCCTTCTTTAAACAGCCAGACAGAGCTATTCACGCTCACGTTTAATGATTTAACCATGCAGAGTTTAGGGATTACAGATGGGGAGTTTACTGATATCATGTACTCAGACTTTAATTTTGTGATTAAACAGGCGGGCGGCTAATGGTTCATTTTCCAAAAATACCTTAAAGAGGGGTATTGTTTCTATTTTTAGTCTCTCTTCTGTCCCTCTGGTGCCCCTTTATGTGATTTACAGCTCAAAGATTTCCTTATTTTTTCCTTACTGGTGTTTAAAACGCTTGACTCTGATGAAACCAGGCGTTTTGTAAACAGACGCTTCATGATGATGTGGGAGTGTGACTTAAGTCTGGTTCTGGTGCTGCAGGGGGGCAATCATGCTTAAGTACAGAACATTATGGAAAGCCCTTTTTTTCAGCGTCTGTCTAAAACAACCATTTGATTTAATAGCTCAACTGTTATACAAAGCAAGAAATAACTTATTACCAAAAAACATTCAGAAAATGTTTCATGAAAACGAGGGGGAAATTCAAATCTAAAGGTAAGAACTGTTCGTACAACATTAAAGAGTTTCTGTGTCATAGTAAAGGGAGTTAAATTGTGGAATTAACTTAGTCCAGAATTTATAAAAAGCATGAGTAAAAAAGACATCAAGAAACTATATTATATATACTGTATACTTTTGAATGACAAAAATGTAAATAAGGTATTGATAAAGAGGGTTTATTTTTGTACTTATGATCTATTGTATGTTATGTTGTTAGAGTTGCAGATATTGTATAATATGTTGCTAAATATTGGTTAATTTTGTGCTATGATTCCAAATAAGAATAAATAAAATTGATCAGATGTGGTTCAGAGGATATTTCAAAGACCAATTACCAATTGTGACCTGTTTATAATTAACATGTGACATCATTCTGAAGCAGTTATGTGCAAATTTTCCCCCAACTGACAAAAAAATTGTTTTCTTCGAAGAAATGAAAAAGAAAAGTTTTGATAATTACTACTCATCTACATGAAAAAAAAAAAGTGGACTTGTAAAGTAAAGTGTTAACTGTATACAAAGGTTTGAAGAACTGCACAGGATCAGTCTGGACCAATGACTGTTTATAGAATAAACAGCGTCTTTCCTGTCACCGTTCTACGATTTTGAAGCCAAAAAACCCCGTTTCTCTAGCCGCCATTGTGCAGCCAGAGTCTGCGCAGTAGAGAATTTCCGGTGGAGCCAAGTAAAAAAGAGAAATAAAAATATTAATTTCTTTTTCTTCAGAAGGTTTAGTCTCCTTTTGGCTCTTTCCTGAAGTTTCTTATATCCCCGATAAAAACTACTCATGAACGGCAGCTGTCAACTATCGTAAAACGAAACTTATATCGCGGTTTTTAACGTCCAATAACTAATGAGAAACTAACTTCTCAGGAAATAAAACACCCGAACACCATGCAGCCAGATGACATCGTCATACTACCTTCGCGTAAAGATGAGAGAAACGTTTCTACGAGGTATCGTAATTTTTTAAAGTTTTCCCGGCTCATATCTGGAATACATGGGGAGGCGGGGCTTATGACCTATACTGCAGCCAGACACCAGGGGGCGGGGCTTATGACCTATACTGCAGCCAGACACCAGGGGGCGGGGCATCTGCTGGAGGCTTCAGTTTGAGCTGAACGTTGTTATGTCCACTCATTATACAGTCTGTGGTCTGGACATCCAGAATTGTTACTTTATATGCATAATTACTATACTGGGAAGCAGAATACCCCCTCTTTAAAGGGGGAAGATTAGAAGGTGGTTGCTATCAGATTGATACAAAGTCCAGAAAAAGCCAAAACAGGAAAAACTTTAGAGGAACCATACAGCACAGAGACATCAACAGAGGGAGAATAGAGACAAAATAAGTTGCGGGTCAAACTCACCTTGACCTCCACAAAGTCTGGCTGACCCAGAGCGATGAGCTCAGAATAGGCCAACATCTCCTCCACGTTCCAGGCTTTAACCAGCGTCAGTCTGTAAACCGTCCTCTGTCTCTGCAGGGAAACACAGGAGAGCAGGTTTCAGAAAACAGGGGGAGAAGAGACAAAATAAACATGGTTCTCCTGAAGGATCACAACAGTCGGCTTGTTCATAATCAACATTCAATAAAGATGATGATGGAGTGATGCCTCATATGCCAATTTTTATAACTCATTCAAATGATTATGGATACGAATATTTCAGGGATCATCAACTCTCTTCAGTGTTGGAATTAGCGCACAGACACATCTGTTACACTGCCAAAAGACAGCCTCCAAAAAAAAATATGCAAAAATAGGGAATATTTTACTTAAACTATGCAAAATTATCTGCCAGCAGAACAAGAAAATTTGGCTTGTCAAGATTTTCTGGAAGAAGTTTATACTATCCAACCTCAATGAACCAGGAAATACCTTAGAACTAGTGTATTCTCATTAATACAATGTAGATTTTTCCAGATACAAATAAGAATATGAGACGTCTTTCTCCATAAGTTGAAATTATATTAAGTAAATGCTTGTACCATTATCTTGATATAATGATACACTGGAAAAAAGCCACTCTGAGTTGAAGGAGTTGAAAACCCAAACAAAGACACATCTGCCAATTGAAAACATGACAATTCTCCTGGCAAAATGTCTTAAAATACGACATAACATTTAAATTTTCTGAAGAATATTGTTTCGTATTATAAAGTGTTGTGTCTTATAATAAGTTTATTATGAGCTGTAGATTTAAATAAAGATGTTTTCTTAATTAAAGCTGAAAACTCAGCAACTTCAAAACCTTATGACAAATAATAAAACTTGTTTTAACTGAGAGATGACTAAAATAAAGATACTTTCAAGACTGTTTCACTTAACAAGATATTAAAGATGATCCATCTCGAAACAAGTTCACATTTCAGACTGAAATGTTTCCATTTAGGTAACTGTGTCTCATATTGAATAATGATGAGATATTTTGACCAGAAATTAAAAGAAAATACTTGGTAAGATATTGAGTTTTTACACTGTACAGTCATGTTATCACAACTTTACCCGCAAACAGGGATAATTTAGCCGATTTCACATTTGACAGAGTGAGGAAACAAAACCTCTGTTCACAGGGAACAACAGCTCATTATATTTTATCAGCACATTTCAGCGTGTTGGCCGATAACTGACTGTTCATTTTCAAGCCAATATCTGCAGATACTGATAAGACTGTGCATCACTAATAAAAAAGTTCGACCAATCATATTTGACGTCTTGAAATCCTTCCAACGATTCGGCAACGTCTTTATGAATCATCTTGTTTGTTTCCTTTTCGAGGATCGCACCTCTTACTTGGTCGAAAGCCACATTTTATGACGTCATTCGAAGTTAAGTGTAATAAACTGGTAAAATACACTGCCTGGCCAAAAAAAACTAGGAGCCTCCTATTGGATAATTACTGCATGGGCGATTATCTTTCAGCTGGCAACAAGTTATTTAACCCCAACTGGTGCAATGAGTTGCTTCTCATTTCCTAAACAACCATGTGGAAAGACACATCCCGTGGTCGTGGAAAAGATGTTAGTCTGTTTGAGAAGGGTCAAATCATTGGCATCAAGCAGAGAAAACTTCTAAGGAGATTGATGCAGAAACGACTAAAATTGGGTTAAGAACTGTCCAACGCATTATTAAAAACTGGAAGGATAGTGGGGACCCATCGTCTTCCAGGAAGAAATGTAGCCGGAAAAAAATCCTGAATGATGGTGATCGGCGATCACTTAAACGTGTGGTGAGATCAAATGGAAGAAAAACAACAGTAGAACTCAGGGCTATGTTTAATAGTGAAAGTAAGAGCATTTCCACACGCACAATGCGAAGGGAACTCAAGGGATTGGGACTGAACAGCTGTGTAGCTTTAAGAAAACCACTAATCAGTGAGGCTAACCGGAAAAAAAGGCTTCAATTTGCTCGGGAGCATTAAGATTGGACTCTGGAGCAATGGAAGAAGGTCATGTGGTCTGATGAGTCCAGATTTACCCTGTTCCAGAGTGATGGGCGCATCAGGGTAAGAAGAGAGGCAGGTGAAGTGATGCACCCATTATGCCTAGTGCCTACTGTACAAGCCTGTGGGGGCAGTGTTATGATCTGGGGTTGCTGCAGTTGCTCAGGTTCAGCAACAGTATGTGCTCAAAGAATGAGGTCAGCTGACTACCTGAATATACTGAATGACCAGGTTATTCCATCAATGGATTTTTTCTTCCCTGATGGCACGGGCATATTCCAAGATGGCAATGCCAGGATTCATCGGGCTCAAATTGTGAAAGAGTGGTTCGGGGAGCATGAGACATCATTTTCACACATGGATTGGCCTCCACAGAGTCCAGACCTTAACCCCACTGAGAATCTTTGGGATGTTCTGGAGAAGACTTTGTGCAGCGATCAGACTCTACCATCATCAATGCAAGATCTTGGTGAAAAATTAATGACACACTGGATGGAAGTAAATCTTGTGACATTGCAGAAGCTCATCAAAACAATGCCACAGTGAATGCGTAACGAAATATTAGAGTGTATGACCTTTTTTTTTTGGCCAGGCAGTGTAATAACCTCTATAAGTGCAGTCTTTGTTTTGTGCAACAGGACGATGCATCTTAAACACAACACTGAGGGCTTTTCTCATCGAAGCGTTCTAAAAATGAATCATAAACTCAAACTCTCACAGTCATCCTCAGGTATTTTTTCCGATTTTTTGTTTGTTGTTTGTAACATCTGTCCTCATCAGACAGCACAGCTGCTCACAGATGTCCTGTCAACCACCTGCTTCCTACCGGCTCCTTTGCACGATTACTAATGGACGAACAACTGCTGCAGCAGACATGCATATGTTTCCGATCCACAACAATCAACTGAGTGATGAGAAACTGAGGCCAATGTTGCATTTATTGCTGTGTAGCTTAAATAAGACTCTATAGAGTAGAAAAAAAACATTAGTGAATGAATAAAACTGCATCAATGCCGTACTACCTAATAAAGAATCAAACGTCTGAGTGAAACGTAAAAAAATGATAATTTCTCTCTGCTAGGTTTTATTAGATGTGAAGTAAGAGAGTTCCAACTGTGTGTGTAAACGTAGCACCCGAAATGCAAGCGTTGTGTGAAGTAGTCGAAATTCTCCCAATAGTTAAAAAGTTCCGAAAAATACGCAACAAACACGACTGCTTAAAATTAATCCAAGCTATTCATGGCATATAACTATAATATACAGGATCTGACTGAGTTCAAAGCCAAAAAAAAATGGTAGACCGTAGTCACATTGAAATTAATTAAAAGGGACGCATATTTTTCGTCTTGTCTTCTCTGACGGGTGTCGAGAAACCCGATTTAAGTCCGATAACAACAACGATTTTTCGCTCTCCTACTTCTCCTAATGACTTGGACACCATCCCTTGTTTCTGCTCGTGTGCTCTACTTTCTTCCACTCACCACGTCTTTTTTTTAGATGATATAAAGAAACAGGTAAACGACAATGAGGGGAGACGGAGCCCCATCCCCCCCTCCTATCATCTGTATCTCAGTGGAAGCTTATCTCTGACACACGCTCCTTTCAGCGCAGCAGGGGAGGGGATAATTGGCCGCTGGAAGTAGGAAGGTGAGGTATTTCAAGCTGTCTTTATTCCAAATCCAACACCGAGGCAGAACTCTATCAATCCCCCCGCACACTGACAGCGAGGTCTGGTGGAGGGATGTCAGACAGAGAGCGAGTTGGGGGGGGGGTGAGAGCTCAGGAAGGATGGAGGCAGAGCCCACCGTGAAATAGAGACTTAGGAATCTGGAGCTGAAGCAGGGACACGGGGCAGAAAGGGAGTTTATTTTTGGAAACCTGCATGCTGCAGACAGAAAAGCCGTATAAACAGACTAAAGAGCACATGTCCTAAACGTGTGTAGAGTCAAAGCATTCTGGGAAAAACCTGAGCAGCGCTTAAAGAGGGGTTGTTGAGGTTGTTTTAGGCTTCATACTGTCACTTTGACAACACTGCAGCGGCTGAATTGAAGCTATTTTTCTCACACTGATGTTTTAGAAAATCTGTATTCCAGCCTCTCAACGGTTTTCGGGTGAAACACAAAAGTATTGTTGTGTTTCAGCCTCCCATTTACAAGGAAACTGGGTTTTTGCAGACTGAAAACGCAAACTTTTGAAAACACAATCCAGAGTGGAACTTCCCGAGAACGCTGTTTTCACCATCTCCATGTAAACACAACGCCGGGAAAAACTTGGATACGTTGATGTCACATTCAGCTCTGGGCATGTGCAATGAGCCTCCACTGTCCCATGCACAAACCAAACAACAACAACAACAACAACAACAGTGACCTACAGTTTCATTCTTCTGCTGTTGAATCTACTGACTGACTTCTACCAAAATGAGCATTTATTTAACTATTTCTGCGATTAGAGAAGAAGTTTTCAATATAAACTCCAGTTGATTAGCTCACCTTTTCTTCAGCCACTATACTTTTGTTGTTTAAACGTCTCCTGGGTCAATGACGTGACGTCCCTTTCTTTGTGTCCGAGTGCAATATTTCCTTCCATCATGAATTGAGTATTTCATCACATGTATTTCTTTATTCTAAGAAACCTGTGTTATTTGAACACATCTTTAAACTATTAAAATATAACATGTTTTTTTGTGTTTTGGTTCCTCAAACCCCCAAAATGTCAGGTGGTGCAACCGTTCTGACAAGTATCCACAGTAATTAAACTCTAAAAATTGAATGTCAGTTATAGTAAATGGAAATTAAAAATACAGTGGCATTATTTTATGCTTGAACCTTTTTAAATAAAACATTCTTTGCAAATAAAAAGAATTTTAAAGCTATTGAGAAATTTAAAAAACTTTTGTCCCGTAATTTTCACCTTGTCAAATGTCAGGGTGGTGCAACCGTAACATTAGACTTTTATTTTAAAGTGAAGAGAATAAAACAGGAAACAGGAAACTGCATCAGCCAGAGGAGCCCAAATGACATTTGTGAGCAAGTGGAAAAGTTTGTAGATTTCTCTGAAATACTGATAAAAAAGGTTTTTTCACTTCATTGGTGACTGGAACAATTTCCATGTCAGGTGGTACAACCAATGTAATAATGTGAAAAGTTATTTTAACATAAAATTATTTATCTTATTCACAAATAAAACAAATGAAACACACAAAATGAAAATGTATGAGTCACTACAGACACTTGAGAGATACTTGCCAATAATTTCACACTGAAAAAATATCAGGAACATATTAATATATTTTCATATATTTGGTTGCGCCACCTGACATTTTTGGGTGCTCAAATTAAAAATACTAAAAAATAATGAACCTAAAAACTTTGAAATGTTGGTCAACTACTGAAATCTGTTAGAAAACATAATTCTTCACTCAGAAATATGTTTTTTATCCATTTTCAAAGAACTTATCAAAAATAAGTTTTTAGACCCTCTTTTTGTCATTGACCCTCCTACAGTTATATCGCCATCTACAGGCCTGACATGCGTACTACAGCGCTTTAAGTCCCTCAGCGCATCCGTGTAGACGCAGTTTTTATTCATTGTGTTTTTGAGCGTTTCAGGGCGAAACACTGTGAAACCCCTTCAGTGAACCCCTCCACACATACTGAAAGAATACTGATCTATTCAATGCAACAATGATCCTGCCGTCGGCGCTCACCTACAATCACCTCACACTGTTTTTACTCATCGACCTGTGGTGATAACGGTGATTGTGAAGCAATCAGAGTGCAATGATCCGTCTCAAGCTGTGTAGTTAAAACACCTCAAGCTGCTTGATAATGAATTTGTCTATCGTCTGCTAAAGCACTGAACAACGAGAAGAGGACCCGTAATGATTGAGACTCCCTTTAAGAGACTTCACAGCTCTTTCAAGGTTGTTCCCTTATAACACCGCAGCACTTTTTGTCCTGCTTTGGCTTTTCGGGAACACTCACTGATAGAATCGATTTACACGAGAGGTCTGATGGCTGGATGCAGGCGGTGATAATGGACTTCCTCTGCTCTGGAATGATGAAAAGGCACATAAGGTTATTGGATGCACTTTTTTAGACTGCTATAAGGGTAACGCTTAATAGAACTGTACACCTCTGAAGGTAGACAGGGTGGCGTATCAGCTCCGATAAGCTGCGGTTAAAAGTTCCAGGAATCGATACGTTTCTGCCCTTCTCAACTTCAAGGGAGTGTTGAGGGTTTTCAGGGCTCTTTGACATTTGCTGGCATCTTACTGCTTTTGCATTAGAAATTGGCAGACGGACAGGACATCTCAATCTGTGGGCTGCACCATGGTGTGGGACGAGCTGTCACCTCTATCATCAGAGTCTCCATTTCACATTTCATTCCAGCCTCCTCATAAACTCCAAAGACGGGCTCACGAGGTCGACTGGTAATGAGCTCGAGCCCCCGTAACCTGAACAGTTTGAGCAGCACAGATAGTGGATGATGGATCTCAATCTGTGCTTCCTGTGAGGAGTTAATCAGGCGGCGTTTATCTGCTGAACAGATCCACTCTGAACCCAAAACGATGACTCTGCAGAAGATGGGAGAATGTGCCACCTCTGAAAATCTGATCCTGAGTCACAGATAAGAAATTGTTTTTGCTAGAAATCACCACAATTGTGGGGAAGGAACTTTTGTTGGGGAGCTTTTCCTCTGTTTTCAGGAACTGTGGCAAGGATAAAGCTGACTTCCCCTCAGAAAAGCAACTAGAATCATAACCCCACAGCTAAATTAGGAGATTTTTTTTTTCCATGCGGACAAAGACTTCATTTCCCATGAGCACTATCACCAACCGTCATACAGTGAAAAAACTGAAATCTAAGCAAGTCATTATGTCTTATTTGTAGTAAAGATTGTCTTATTGTTCTTAATTTGAGCCACATTCACCAGACCAGGTCGTAAAAATGTCTTATTTCAAGTTTTTTTAAGATAAAAATGAGGTGTAAATTGCTTGTAACAAGTCAAAAAAATCTGCCAATGGGATAAGACGAATTCGCCCGGGAAGTTTCTTGAAATTAGAAAGATGTCTTAAAACAAGAATCTTTAATCTTATCCCATTGGCAGATTTTTTCGTACTTGTTACAAGCAATTGATGCCTCATTTTTGTCTTTAAAAATCTTGAAATGAGACATTTTTATGACCTTGTCTAGTACATGTGGCTCAAATCAAGAGTAGTAAGACACATTTGACTAAAAATAAAACATAATGACTTGCTTAGATTTCAGTTTTTGCAGTGTAGGGACATGCATTTGTTTAGGAGAGTAGATTTTTTTAACTCTACTTTTATTTGTTCAAGAAAAATTTTCCAGTGACAACAATCAAATTTTGTACTCTCAGTTTGTAGTGTAGTTTAGTGTCCAGACTATCTGAGACGTGTCAGTAACGTGAAACATCAGTGAATCCTGGTTGTGTCCTACCAGTGCTCATCTACCAACTCCAACCTCACCAAGCAGAGCAAACATAACCTGGCTCTTCATTTTATTGATAGACTCTCAGGTTTGAACAGATCACTGCAGAATAACTGCTCCATGTGGGTTGCAAGAGGAACCATCTAAGTGGTGAAAAGTTGCAAGAAATTGTCCAAAAGCAGCAAATGTGTGTGAAAAAAGTTGAAAATTGAGGGAAAAATTTGGAAAATAGTTAGAAAGTAGCAAAAGCATTGTCCAAAAGCAGCAAAATGAAAAAGTAAGAAGTGATTTAAATGGGCAAAAAGCAGTCACCAGTAGCAAAAATCGACTGGTATCGACTGCAATTGAACATACTTTTCAGGTACCTCTCTTTTCTATTTAGAGTCAAATTTACCATTTAATCTAAATAGCTCTTATTTTTCAAAAGTATTTAGTCTCTTTAGTTCTATTTATTGAATTTGGTGCTTTTTAAATAAAGATTGATGTATTGCTTGTGTTTGTTTAGCAATGCGTAAGATGAGAAACCTGAAAATGATTATGACATAAATCGCAACTGTATTATAGTGACAAATGTTTGTAATTAGATTATTTTTGCAAATCGTTCAGCCATTCTTACTTATCTGGGTTATTTGATTTAAAACAAAGGTTAATGGGGCGCAAATGGCCTAGTCCTCGAGCGGGTAGCCTGGGTTCGAATCTGACCTGCAGCCTGTTTCCCACTCTCTCCCCCTTTCCTTTTCTATCCACTGTCCTCTTTCCTATCCAATAAAGGCACAAAAGCCAAAAAAAAAAATTAAAAAAAAGAAAAAAAAAAGTTAATTAATTCTTCAAAACTATGAAAATTAATATTTACTGACATCACAGGACATTAATTTGAAGCAGACAAGACAGAAAAAGTCACATCGTCGTCCCTCAGTGCTGAAAACACTGGAGACTAAACCAGACTCAGTTTTACCTTTTCTCCCAGAGCTCTGAGACTGTCCAGGAAACGCGGCCAGAAGTCTTTGAAAAGCGGCCTGTCAATCTTTTTCAGGCTGTCTTTGGTGCTCGCGTCCACACTGACATAAAGCTGAGTAACTGGCACCAAACTCCTGTTGGAGACAAGAAACACAGAAGAGGAGAAGAAGAAGTGATGAGAGAGGGAGTAAAGAGCTTCAGAAGTCAATGAAAGAATCAGAAACAAAAGAAACAAACGAATCAAGACTGGAGAACTTTTCACCTCCCTCAGTGTCACCAAACCTTTGCGATGCCAAAAAGTAAAAACACATTTCTATTTCTGTCAGCTCGCTGTGAAGCAGACTTTCTGCAGAAGCAGATCTGCTGAGTTTATCTC
This sequence comes from Thalassoma bifasciatum, assembly GCA_008086565.1. NCBI lineage: Eukaryota > Metazoa > Chordata > Actinopteri > Labriformes > Labridae > Thalassoma > Thalassoma bifasciatum. The sequence continues at coordinate 44,848 of RPOG01001981.1, forward strand.
TGCTTCCTGCTCTTGATCGATTTTAACACTTTCATGCCACAAAATGAAATCAAACACTTTGTCTGATGGTGTCAAATGCAACAAATGAGTTTCCTCGTGTTTGTTAATCGTGGGGGTGGAGAAGGAAGCCGCCGTATAAAACGAGGAGTGCTCCTCATCAATAATGGATCAGGGAAAGACATTAACGTATCTGCTGGAAGCTGCCCTGTGGCACAATCTGTAAGAGCAGGAGAATGCACCAGAATAGTAAACAGACCCAGACGTGTTAAAAAAACAATCACACAGCTGGAATAAGAACAGAATTATTTTTTTATGACTTTAATGGGAGGTGAATTCATTTGTTGTGCAAGAGACGCAGTAATGCAAACAGGACATATATCATCAGGATTGTTTGTGTCCAATAAGACAAAAGTCAGCTCTGTGTAATTCTGGTGACTCGACAGAAAATCCACAGACTCAAGCTGCATTTGCTCATCTCAGAGAGGAAAATGTCTGACAGCTGCTGTCCTTGCTTTAAATCCTCGGGATCATATTTTAAGCCGAACTGTCACAGACAAGTTAGCGATGTCAGACTCAGAGAACGTCTGTATAATGAGCAGCAAACTTCAGGACTGAGGTCAGATCTACATTTGTGGTCAACGGATATTAAAAGAGACGACACCAGAGGAAGAATCTGAATATTAACACTCACTGGATTTTCTTTTTTGACTGAACATCCACTAAACTTAAGACCTGGTCTCTCCTCTGACTCGCATATTAAAAGCTGAGACTGTGTGTGAAATAAAGTATACAACTTTCAGTTATATTTCTACTTTAATAACAGATTTACAAGAAGTGTTGTAATCTTTTTTCTTGTTCTTAAAAAGGTATCCTTAGTGAGCTCTCAATTTACTGGTCAACTTATGTTCCAACCCTCACCTGTGGTCACGAGCTGTGGGTAGTGACTGAAAGAACAAGATTGCAAATACAAATAATAGAAGAAGCTGAAATGGCCTTCCCCTGCAGGATGTCTGGGCTCAGCATAAGAGATAGGGTGCAACCACTCCTCTGAATCATTTAACAAGTGCGTATCTGTTAGAGAACTCTGTCAGACCGCTGCGAAGACAAAAAGTAACTAAAGTCGTATCCATGTTTTCTGTTTTCTGCACTGTGCTGACCCTGATGAGACCACGTGTCTTGTCAACAGACGCTTCATGATGACACAGGCAGGCCAAGGGTGTGTTAGCAATTATGCTGAAGTCTGGTTCATATTTGAGTAGTGTGACCGAGTACTGGCCAAGGGGTAGGAAAGTCATTGTGACCACACTCTAAGACTCAGCCCCCTTTTACAGGACAACGCCTCGCAGCGTTTCACCAGAGAACGCAAAAAACGCAGTGAAAAAAAATCTACCTTTACACGGAAACGCTGAGGGACTGAAAACCCTGTAGTACACACGTCAGGCCTGTAGATGGTGATATAACTGTAGGAGCAGTTTACTTGACAACAATTCAGAGACTGATGAAGAAGTGAGTTGATCATTTGGCGTTAATATTGAAAACTTCTTTGCTGATTGCAGAAATAGTGCAATAGATAACAGTACAAATTTTGTTGGACGGCAGTCAGTAGATTCAGCAGCACAAGAACAAAACAGTAGGTCGCTATTGTTGTTGTTGTTCAGTTCGTGCACAGTTGTATGAAGGTTGGATGCAAATACAAAGAGCAGAGCGTGACGTCAGTGTTTCCACTGAAAACGTCGGCTTGCCATTTATACAATAGACTGTATAATCAGAGGACGTAATGACGTTCGGCTCAAACTGAAGCTTCCAGCAGATGCCCCGCCCCCTGGTGTCTGGCTGCAGTATAGGTCATAAGCCCCGCCTCCCAATGCATTCCAGATATGAGCCAGGAATGCTTTAAAAAATTATGATACCTGGTAGAAACGTTTCTCTCATCCTTACCCTGTAGTGGTATAACGATGTAACTTGGCTGCATTGTGTTCAAGTCTTTGTTTTTACCGAGAAGTTGGTTTCTCATTAGTTATTGGACGTTAAGAACCGCGATATAAGTTTTGTGTTACGATAGTTGACAGCTGCCGTTCATGAGTAGTTTTTATTGGGGATATAAGAAACTTCGGAAAGAGCCAAAAGGAGACTAAACCTTCTGAAGAAGAAGAAATAAATATTTTTATTTCTCTTCTTTACTCTGCTCCACCGGAAATTCTCTACTGCGCAGACTCCGGCTGCACAATGGCGGCTAGAGAAACGGGGTTTTTTGGCTTGAAAATCGTAGAACGGTGACAGGCGGAAGCACGCTGTCCATTCTATATACAGTCAATGGTTTACACAGCATTTCAGAAAGATTCCACTTTTAAGGCTGTTTTCAAAAGTTTGTGTTTTACGTCGGCACAATAAAAATCATTCATAATGTCATTTAAAAATATTAAATTGGACAAGTTTGCATGTATGTCTGAATATCTGTAAAGAACAAACCCAAATGTTTAACATTTCAGAATCAGAATCAGAATCAAAATCACTTTATTGTCCCGTCAAGGGAAATTAGCGTTGCAGCCGGAGCGCACAAAAGCAAGATTGACAATTAAAAGTCTAAAATACAGAAATAATACACGACACAATGCCGAGTAAGAGACACATTAAGAAACACTGTACATAAAAGCACTAACTATGTTTAGTTCAGAGCGCATCACCAAAAATGGAGAGTAAAATACAGGTAAATGCAGGGAAGTGCAAAGTGTGAAAGTGCATATAGGGCAGCAATAATAATACATCTATATTTTTCCTTGATAAAGTTTCCAAAAATTCTAAGAATTTGCAACCTTACTTAAATAATCATCGGGTTTTGTTAGAGTCTCTGAAGTTTAACCAACAGCTGCTAGTTTCTTCAGTGCATGACCGAGTTGTTGAACAGATTCTCAGAAGCTCTTCTTCTCCTTCATTCTCTGTTCTGAACATGTGATAGAAGAAAGGTTTTTCTTTTATCTCCTCACACAAAGACGTGTCAGAGAGGTGCATTCAGCCGCAGAGCGCTGAGTCGAGGCTGATGTGTTTGGAATAACGATGCTGTGATGTCAGTTCAGTGTGATTTTCTTCTCACTCATGAACCTACATGTTGATGCTGAAAACACTCCTGCGTCTGAGTGTGTGTGTGTGTGTGTGTGTGTGTGTGTGTGAGAGAGAGAGACTGAACTGTACAATCCTGAACTCTCAGAGCCGTCTCAGGTCAGATCGTCTTTTATGAATTTTTCATTGAGTTACTGTCTGTGCATCAGGTTTGGGGCTGTGCCTGCGGGAACCGGTTCAATGAACTCCTCTGCCAAAGAAAAATGGTTACAAAATTGAGCGACTTGAACTCTTGTAGTTGGGCTTTGATTTTCAGTAACTCACGAGGGAAAAACACAGAAAAACAGTTGTGGCATTTTTTGGCAACTTCTTCTACAACTTTGTCTTAAAAGCTTCAAAAGATGAACTACATTATAACTTACCTTCTTTCTTTGTTCTTTACCCTATTAAACTCTAATTCCTAAACTGCTTTAATAAAATCATCTCTCCTCTCTTCTGTTCCTCACACACACTCTTCTTTGTTAAAAGGCACACAGCAGCAGTTATAATTGCACAGGCTGAAACCTTTGATCCGTCTATGAAACAACACAACAGCTAAAACACTCTCACACAAGGGCTGAACAATTTTAGAAAAAGATCTACTTGCGATTTTTCTGGCAGATTTCAATTCCATTCACGATTTTCTTCAAATCAAGCTTCAGTGAAGTTTTTCACAACGTACAGTGACATTACAGAAAATTACATCAAACTATCAAAGCATCAAAAGCTTTTACTCTAATCCGAGGATGTAAACTGAAGGTAAGAATTATTTCTAGCTTTTAGATAAAAGGTCAATATTTTGAGATGAAAAAACCCCAAAATTTTAAGAAATCAATTTAACATTATGTAAAGAAAAGTTTAAACTTTCACATTTAAGGTCAACATTATAAGATAAAGAGAATAGTCTAAGATAAAACGTCATTTTTGAGCTAAAACATCAACTTTTTGAAATAAGGGCAACATTTGAGATAAAAAGTTGAAATTTTGGTATGAAAAATCAAAGTTCTAAAATTTTGGTCAAAATTATGAGAACTTCAGACAATATTATTATACTATAGGCAAAATTTTTGAGGAAAAAATAGAAGATTTTGAGATAAATAGTCAAAATTTGACTTTTCTCAAAACCCTGAGGGTAACACCTCCACTGAGTCTGACTTTTAAATAAAGTTCTTGCTATTTTTAAACCGGACTTTTCTATCGTATTTTTAGTTGTAACGATTGGAGAACATAAGGAGCCAACTTAGACTCTTAAATTTTAAAAACAATTTAGTGAAAAATATCTTTAACTGTGTTACGTTAAAAAAGATGAATAAAATACAAAACTGAAGCTTGAGAAGATGCCCCGCCCCCTGGTGTCTGGCTGCAGTATAGGTCATAAGCCCCGCCTCCCCATGTATTCCAGATATGAGCCGGGAAAACTTTAAAAAATTACGATTCCTGGTAGAAACGTTTCTCTCATCCTTACTCTAAGGTAGTATGGCGATGTCATATGGCTGCATGGTGTTCAGGTGTTTTTTTTCTGAGAAGTTAGTTTCTCATTAGTTATTGGACGTTAAAAACCGTGATATAAGTTTCGTTTTACGATAGTTGACAGCTGCCGTTCGTGAGTAGTTTTTACCGGGGATATAAGAAACTTCGGGAAAGAGCCAAAAAGAGACTAAACCTTCCATAGAAGGAGAAATATATATTTTTATTTCTCTTTTTTACTTGGCTCCACTGGAAATTCTCTACTGCGCAGACTCTGGCTGCACAATGGCGGCTCGAGAAACGTGTTTTTTTGGCTTCAAAAACGTAGAACGGTGACAGGCGAACCTTTAAGGCTGTTTTCAAAAGTTTGTGTTTTACGTCGGCACAATAAAAATCATTCATAATGTCATTTAAAAATATTAAATGAGACAAGTTATCAATCAATCAGTTTTATCAATCAAAAAAACTAGGAATAAGAAAAAAACATAATTCAACAATCCTAAGGACAAAAGGATCTTTCCCAACAGTTTTATACTCAACACATACGTGTGTGAAACAGCTGATATAACAGATCCTGGGTCAGTCAGGAGCAAAAAAATCACAGCTTTAGCGATCACATGATCATCATGTCTGAAATTGCGATTTCGATGAGAAAACGATAAATCTTTCAGCCCTATCTCACGCTCTGTGTTTTTATCCTAAATTACCCTCAGACTCTGCAGAAAAAAGCCTGCAAAGCCAGGAATTAATATTCACTCAAAATACAGTGACGGTTCCAGACAGATTGGCTGGAAAGGATATTTGGAAGCAGAAAAAGACGTAAACAAAGAGTGTGAGTGTGTGTGTGTGTTGGACTTGGCTCTACCTGATTTCCTCGGGGAACTGAGCATTGGTGACCAGGAAGCTGGAAATGTTGTGGGAGTGGAGGAGGCGGATGAAGGTGTTGATTTCTGGATACATGATTGGCTCGCCCACCAGGGAGAGGGCGCAGTGCTTCACTCTCAAACCCTCCTCGTAACGCTCGGGTTTTACCCCCGGGACACCTGAGGGAGAGAGGTTCAGACTCAATCAATGACTCCCAGCGATAACGGAGCCGCTCTCATGTGGGAAAGCAAACCTCGAGACCCCGAGAGAGAGAGAAAGAAGAAGAGAGAGAGACAGAGCGAAAGGCGGTTTGGACTAACCACCTGAAATAAAGGAAGGGGTCTCACATGAAAACAAACATAGAAACATTGACATAGAAGAGAGATGAGAAGAAGGAAAGACAAAGAACACAAATGGAGAAAATAAAGGAGGAAAGCATTGTAAAAACAAAAAAGTTGTGTTAACTCAAAATCTTACTGCATTTTTAAGTTTTGAGGTCAACTAAAAATCTTGACTCGAACCAACAAATACATTTTTTGTTGAGATAACTTATTAGTGATATGTAACGTAACTTGACGGGATTTGAACCTTTTGACCTGTGGAATGGCAAACCATCTTTGTACAACACTGAAACAAAAATACTTTCTTTTATGGTCATAAAATCTTCACACATCTGGGAAATTGAATATCTAGAAGAAGACCCCTGTAGATTTGAGTTGGAAACCCCGTTATTTGCTGAAACAAACCCAAAGAATTTAGTTTCTGCTTCAAACTTATGATTTGAAGTTAAATGAGACCAACTTTACTCAACAAACTCAATAAAGGAAGTTCAGAGAATTATTTTGAAGTAGTTTGCAACACAACAGAACATTTTTTGTAAACTGAACTGAAAAATCTTTATCAGGCCAACAAATAAAAGTTTTCATTTTTACAGTGAGAGGAGAGAAAAGACAAGAGAAGAAAAGGAGACGAGAAAAGTGAAGAAAAGAGAAGAAAAATGACAGGAAGGACGTGATGAAGCCACAAGAAAAAAAAGAACAAGAGGAAACAAAATGAGAGGAGAGAGGAGGAAAACTGAGAAGATGTGAGAAAACAGAAGTAAGAATGGGGAAGGAGAGGTGAAGAAGAGATGAGAGAAAAGAAACGAGAGGAGACAGAATGAGGCAAGAGGAAAGGAGACGAGGGGGGATTTAATACGAGAAGAGATGAGAAGAGAGAAGTAAAGAGGAGAGATGAGAAGTGAAGAGGAAAGGAGGGAAAAGAGGAGAGTAGAAGAGGAGTTGAAGAGAAGAGACAAGGGGGGAGAAGAGAAGAAGAGAGAGGAGAGGAGGAGAGAAGAGAAGAGAAGAAAAAGGACAAAAGTGAAGAGACGAGAAGAGAAGAGAAGTGAAGAGAAGAAAAAGGAGAGAAGTGAAGAGAAGAGGAGAGAAGAGAAGAGAAGAAAAAGGAGAGAAGTGAAGAGAAGAGGAGAGAAGAGGAGAGAAGAGGAGAGAAGAGAAGAAAAAGGAGAAAAGTGAAGAGAAGAGGAGAGAAGAGAAGAAAAAGGAGAAAAGTGAAGAGAAGAGGAGAGAAGAGACTGGAAGGGAAGAGAAGAGAAGAGAAGAGAAGAAAAAGGAGAGAGGTGAATAGAAGAGAAGAAATGAGTACAGACAAGGAGAGGAGAGGAGAAAAATCTTGGAGAAAAAATGAGAGATTCCTTTTTACGTTGTTCTACTTTCTCCTCCACTTCTATTCTCTGTTGTCCCTCCTCTACTCTTTTGTTCGCTCTCTCCCTGTGCTCTGTTCTCCCCTCTTCTTTTCTCTTCTCTTCTTTTACTCCCTTCTCTGTACTACTCCCCTACTCTCCTTCTTTTACTCCTCTCCTTTTACTCTCTTCTCCTCTAGTTTATAATCAGGAGATGAGAAGAGAGAATACAAAAGGAGAAGAGAAGAGAGGAGAGGAGAATATTGAATTGCAAGAGGAGATCAAAATAGAGAAGAGATGAGAAGAGACAAGGGGAGAAGAGAGGAAAGAGAGGAGGGAAAGATTAGATACATAAAATAGAGGAGAGAAGGAGAAGGAAAGGAGATGAAGAGAAGAGGGGAGAAACAGAAGAGGAGATAAGGATTGGAAAGGAGGGAAGATGAGGAAGGGAGGAGGAGAAAAGTGGAGGAACAATACCAGGAAAGACAAGAGGAGATCAAATACTATAGGAGATGAGAGAAGAGAGAGAAAGAGGAGAAAATGGAAGAGAGGGGAGAAAGGAAAGAAAACAAGATTAAAGGAAACAAGATGAAGAGGAGATGGGAAAGATGAGTGAAGAAAAGGGAGGGAAGAGGAGGAAAGGAAAGAATAGAAAAGAGGAGAATGAAATTGAGAGAAACAATACGAGGGAAGATGAAACAAGATAAAACAGGAGGTAGAAGATGGAGAAAGGATAAGAAAAGGGAGGAGAGGAGGACACGAGACAAGAGGAGACAAGAAGAGAGAAGAAAACGGGTGAAAGGATTAAACACAGGTTTGTAATCCATGTCCTCCAACTACAAAGGAAAGAGAGTTTAAAGAGGAAAGAAGAGGAGAGAAAAAGAAATAAAAGTCCACTCCACCTCTCCACCATCCCTCTATCCTCACTCTCCACCTCTGTTTCTCCAATAAAGACCATAAAATGTTCTCAACATAAGGTGAGAGCAGAGAACGAGGGGAAAACGTTATAAAATTTAATTGGCTGTTGCTGTAAAACTTTAAGATTACTTAATCAAATATGAGACAAAAACTCATTTAGATCAAAGGTTTTAAAGCTGTTTTAAAACGGTGATGAAGCTCAGCCATAGGCATCAAATGTTGCTGCTAATTGGATTGATTTCCTGACCTGATAAAACATTTTCAGAGAGAGCAATAAGGTCTCGCTTTCTATTAGTTATAGCTTCACAAAAAAGGGGAATATCATCCAGCTGAGGAGGCGTTGGGTCATTAAGGGAAATAGAATTAACACATAAATTAATGTTGCAAACATAAGAGGAGGAGAATTATTTCAGTTCAACAGGCTCAGAGGAAATGATGCAGGGTTTATTTGTACATGTAGGAATAATCAGCGGTGATGTGATCATACAGATTTCTGGGTTTAGAGGTAGATTTAGAGGATATGTGAGGTAAAGTCAGAATAAAGCATTAAAAGCTGTGTGACAAGCCAAGACGGTGATGGAGGCAGGGAGTAAACAAACGGGAAAAGCTTAGGAGGGAAGTTTCGTACACTGTCATGGGGATTTAATGTAATATCGCTGTAGCTCCAGCAGATGCCATTTAATTTAAGAGAACGTGCGCTGAATGTTAAAATAAAACCTGGACCGACTGCTGCCTCCAGATGCTTCGAAGACTCTCCTTGAATTTCTGATGTTAGCACGTTTTCTTATATTATTGGATACCTTGAAAATGACTAAGGGCTGACGGCTCAATCGAAACAGTCTCTTAGTTTAGTCAAAGATTCTTGTTTTATTATCGCAGACGTATGAGATAAAACCAAAGCTGGGAAAAAAATGTCATAACTTTCATGGCAGGATCAGGATCTGGACTTTATCACGTTTGTTTATGAGACAATTATAATAATATATATATATATATATTTTTTTTTTTTCAAAGATATTTTTTGGGCTTTTCTGCCTTTAATTGGATAGAGGAGGACAGTGGACAGAGTAGGAAAGGGGGAGAGAGTGGGGAACGACATGCCAGAAACAGGCCACAGGCCGGAACCGAACCCGGGCCACCCGCTCGAGGGCGAACCCCACGGTGCGCAGCCATATCCACTAGGCCATCTGCGCCCCATAAAAACATTTTTAACCCCAAATATCTCTGATCCTGTAATCTGAACCGTTTTATGCATCAACTATTGGCCCTTTTCCACTCACCCGTCTTAGCCCTACTCTTCTTGCCTTTACTTGGTTTGTGTTGCATTTCCACAGGCGCGGTACTACGCGTCAGACGCCAGTTTTTAGTACCTACTCTACCCTGGTTCCAAGCGAGTAAAGCCGATACTAAAAGGTGACGTGGACGGACTGCCAGTCACTCATTGGTCAGAGAATGTCGTCTCCACAGCTTCACTTTCTGACTCTGTACAAATCATGTACAAGAGGCAAACAAATAAGTCAGCAACAGGTTTTTAATGACATTTAAACCTGACGGCACAGAACCAGACTGAATGAAGACAAAATACAGCCCTAAAATGCTCCTTCATGATTCCTAAATAAGTTAAAAGTCATTTTTAAACGAAAAAAGAAGTTAACAGCAAAGATAGTTCGGTTTAAAGAGTCTTTTAAAGTTTGTCGGCACAGGAGCGATCTGTCTGCCACGAGAGTCTTTAAGCACCAATCAGTCCATTAATCCACATGGAACCAAAAAGGAAAACCTCAAGTTTCTTCTTACTAACTAGTTGTTTTTTAGAGACCATATGGTCCGGGTTTTTAGTTTTTAATTTCACTAGAGTGACCTAGGTCCCTTCTCAACTACAGTCCTTCGTCGAGGAAGCAAAAGGAGGCGCACGTCGTCGTGCTCCGACAACAAATGGAGGCAACAGTACTGCGGGCTGTAACTCGGGCTGTATTACTTTAATGAAATGTTTTGAAAGCTTTTTCCTTTATGTGGCATGCATGTTCGTACAAAATTATGTTTGTGTAGTGTTATGGATGACATGCACGCACTTCTGCGCAGCACTTTAGCGCAGCTGTGTTATAAGATCCACGCCCACCATGAGTCTGTAGTCGGGGTAGAGGAAAAGCTAACCAAACCGAGTAGAGTTGAGTAGAGTAGAGCTGGAATTGTATAGTGGAAAAGTGCCATTTGTCTTTTCTTCACCATTTCATTACTTTATTTCTGTCTTGTGTCCTCTCATGTGTTTACTTATTTATTTTAATTTTCAAAAACCCACAAAGCACATTTTAACATTATACCAAATGCATTAATAATGTCAGCTGTACGAGTTGTTGAGTTTTTGCAGATCACATTGAGCTCTCGCTTTCTAAAGTAGCCTCAACAATATCTATATCTTTGTGAGATGTTACCAGATATATTACGTTTTTTTTCAGGCAGCTTGCAGAAACTGTAAATGTAAACAATTAGAACACGGTTAATTTGAGTGACAAAACTAATATATAGTAAGATGAGAAATCTGGGGGCCACAATTTGGCCTCGTGCCTTGGTTTGGACATCCCTACCATAGTACTTTTCCAGTTTTTGATATACTACACATATGTAGAATATTGCACATCTTCTTTTCTGTCCTTTCTCACATAATATTGTGCACATTCATTACCTCTGTTTACATTCAAAACATTCATGTAGCATCCACATATATTTATATTTTATATAAGGAGCTAAACTAGGAACAAATGAACAAAAGGAGTTTACATTAAAACTGTGTCATTTGGGGGGTAAGGGGGCTGAAAAGATGGTGGAGTCATATAAAGTCTGCTCTTAATGGGGTTATAAATTCAATCCACTTACTCCAGATAAAATCTAACTTTTTGAGTTCTCAAGATGTAGGTTAACTTTTCCATTTTGAATATTTCCATTATTATATTTATGAGTAATAGACTTTTGACTGGCCTGCAGTTATTTTCTTTCACGCCTCTCTTTTTTGGAAGCAATATCACCTAAATAAAGACGCTCAAAATTAAAAAGTATTCGAGTTTTGTGTATTTTCTCAAGTGTTTTGTGGATATCTTTCCAAAACAAGCCGCAGCTCCAGAAGACATGGAAGTGATTTGGTTCATTTAAACCACATTGTCTCCAACACACTGGACCTGTATTCTTGTATTTTTCTTGATATGGTGTCCTAAAATATCTGATACTATTTTTCCAACAGTGTTCTCTCCAAAACGAACACAAATTTCTTCCTGAACCTTCTTTGAGATCCTTATACCAGCTTCTCTTTCCCATTTGTGTTTAATGTGCAAAGTGTTATTATTTTAGGCAACAAAAGAGTTTAATGCAGTGTTAGCAGCATTTTTACAGCAAAAAGCAACTGTTACTGTTAGAGCTGTGAACAGATCAAACAACAAAACGTCCCAAAGGGGAAGCAGCACTTGACTCTGAGCTGAGGAGGAGGAGGAAACGTGTGCGTTAGGTCAAGTGTGTGAAACCTCATTAAAAGTGCATCCATATCATACGGTAAAACTCATGTAAAATTCCATTACATGCTCCGTCCCCTGAGATCCTGAGAGGGAAGGACTATCTCTGTGAAGTGGATCGCTCAGATAAGAATTAAGTGTTTCCCCAAGGACACGCGGCGTTATTATGAGAGGAGAAAAACGCTGGGCATTGAATTAGAAGCGTCAGAAATGATTCAAAGGAGGACAAGTATTATCAAAGACGGGCAGTGTCCTCCAGAGCTGACCTTCATTATGTGGAGTTCAGAAAATATTAAATTACAGAAAAACGGTTTCTGACTTATTCATCATATTCACACAGAAGATTTTTTTTTTTATCCCTACAACGTCTCAGTGTAGGAAGCTGCTTTAATTTCAAAGTACAGGACTAGAAAATTCCTTCAAGAGGTTTTTATTTCATCACATCTGCTGTAGGGTTGCATAATTCTGGGGTTTTCAAAGTTGGGAATTTTTGGAAATTAATGAGAATTTTCAGGATTTTAACTGGATTTATCTGGTCGTATACAGTCATGGATGGAAGTATTGGCGAACCCGGAATTTTTGCAGAAAATACAACATTTCTTCCAGAAGTTATTGCAATTGCAAATGTTTTTGGTGTAAATGTGTTTTTTTATTTTTTTGATGTGCATTGGGAAAACACAAAAAATTGAAGAAAAAAAGCTAAAATTGACACAATTTTACCCAAAACACAAAAATTGGGTGTAAACATTTGTGTTAAATTTTGTCAATTTTCGCTGTTTTTTTCCATGCACATCAAGGAAATCAACACATTCATACCAAAAAAATGTGGGTAACACTTTAGATTAGGGAACACATATTCACGATTAACTAGGTGCTTATTAACATGCATATAAGTAGCTCACTAGCCCCTAATTAATGTTTATTAAGCAGGCATTAACCTCTTATTCTACATCTATTGCACTATGGATTCAGACTTTTCCATTTATTAACTCCTAATTATTACTTATTGACTACAAATTAATGAATATGTGTTCCCTAATCTAAAGTGTTACCAAAATTTGCAATTGCATCAATTTCTGGGAGAAATGTATTTTCTGCAAAAACTCCAGGGGTGCCAATACTTTTGTCCATGACTGTACATTTCAGTTTGTTATCCCTATAAAGTCAAATGCATCATATTTGAAACATGAGTTCAAAGACTTCTATCTCATCAAAATGATAGATAGTTTCTTTAAAAACCTGTTTGAGATATTTTTAAAAACATATTCTATCACCTTGAGGATTGTCACATTTCTACAGTCAGCTGAAGTTTTATTTTGACCCTTTTCAAAATCATGCACTCTCATATTTTCAGGAAAATCGTTGCTTCATTTGCAAGAAGTTGCAGTAAGAATAACATCAAAATAGTTACTTTAAGAAAAAAAAAAGCTGTTTTTTTTTCGCAGGAAAAGCTCAGTGTTGAAATGTGATGCTCAGCATTTCAACATCATGCATTTGCTGAAAGGAAATGCAGCCCCCCCCCCTTTGATTTCTGTCCCCTTTTGGCCATTAAAGTCACTTTTCCCTCTTTTTTAAACCACTTTTGGACCATTTTTGCTACTTTTTGAGTATTTCCAGGTTTTTCCCAAGTTCAATACCAATTTTTGTTGCTTTTTTGGCAATTTTTAACACCTCAAACTAACTTTTATTGCTACTCTTTGCTGTTTTTGCCTCTTTTTACCACTTAGATTGTTTCTTTTGTAAAGGTAGTTTTTAAACAGTTTGTCTCTTTGGTTGAGTAACTGGTGCAGAACAGAAAAAATCTGCTGTAAAAAAAATGTAGCTGATATTTTGATCAGGCTATAGAAATATTGCACTGTCTGTGATAAGAATATTGCAACAGGACGTATTGCGATTTAAGGGCGGCTTAGGAAAATATACAAAAAAATATACAATGCTAACTGGATGCACCCTTGTTCAAATTTAACAGAGACAAACTGGAGACAGTAGAGCAGAGCAGAGATACAGTATGCATGACTCCACTAAGTCCCTCTGAAAAATTAAAAGTCCTGTGCTGTTGTGGCTAAAAGAATCACAGAACAGAATCTTTTATTCATGCAGTGACTTTGCAGCAAAAGTTAGAACATCACCAAATTTCTTCCTGGTATGTAAATGTAAGTTGGGACTGAATTTGATGTTGTTTTATTTTAATGTTGAGTTTGTTAATAATGTAACAGAGAGTTAAGCCAACATCTGTTCTTTTTGTAAAGCAAAGTGAGATAATTTTAGCTGTGAGGATAAAGACTGAAGGTTGATAAATGTGCTTCACAGTGAGATAAAGAAGAGTTAAAACCAGGTGAGTGAATCACACCTGGGTTAGAGTGTTGAGGGGTCGTTCTTCATTCCTTTTTTTTTGCCTCATTGCCTCTCTTTTGTAACTTTCTGACTATTTTCAAAGATTTTTGCCAACTTTTTTTTTTGCTGTTTACCATTTTTGCCAATTAGAACTCATTTTATTGCTTCTTCATGTGGTCATTTCCACTCCTTTTTTTCTGTCTCTTTTCTACTTTCTGACTATTTTACAGCCAATTTTTCTTGCTTTTGACTGTGTTTGCCACTAAAAACTCATTTTTCTTGCTTCTTTTTGCTGTAATTTTTCACCCTTTTGTGCCTATTTTGAACCATTTTTTGCTTCCTTCTGACTATTTTCCAAGTTTACTGCCAAATTTTCTTGCTTTTGACCATTTTCGCCACTTAAAACTCATTCTTATTGCTTCTTCTTGTGGTCATTCTTCACTCTCTTTTTCCTCTTCTGGACCATTTTTTGCTACTTTCCAAACATTTTTCCAAGCTTTGGGCAAATTTTCCTTGATTTTGACAATTTTTGCCAGTTCAAACTAATTTCAATGCTTCTTCTTGTGGTAATTTCTCACTCTTTTTTTCCTCTTTTAGAACCATTTTTTTTGCTTTTCTTAAACTATTTTCCAAGTTTTTGTGCCGAATTTCTTAATTTTGACCATTTTTGCCACATCAAACTCATTTTTTTGCTTCTTCTTGTGGTCAATTCTCACTCCTTTTTTCTTCTTTAGGACCATTTTTGATACTTTTTAACTATTTTCCTAGTTTTTTGGACAATTTTTCTTGCTTTTGACCATTTTTGCCACTCAAAATTTATCTTAATCGCTTCTTCTTGTGGTCATTCTCCGCTTCTTTTTTTTTTGACTCTTTTGGAACATTTTTTGCTACATACAAAATGTTTCCCAGTTTTTGGTGAATTTTTCTTGATTTTCAACATTTTTGCCACTTAAAATTATAATTTTTTGCTTCTTCTTGTGGTCAATTCTCACTGTTTTTTTCCTATTTTGGACCATTTTTGATACTTTTTAACTATTTTCAAAGTTTTCTGCCAATTTTTTTTGCTTTTGGCCATTTTTGCCACTTATAATTTATTTTTATCGCTTCTTCTTGTGGTCATTCTTCATTGTCTTATTCCTCTTTTGGCACATTTTTTGCTACTTTGTACCTATTTTCCAAGTTTTCTGCCAAATATTCCTTTTTTGACCATACCAATCTGCCAATTTTTCTTGCCTTTGATTGTGTTTGTCATTAAAACTCATTTCGATTGCTTCTTCTTGTGGTCAATTCTCACTCTTTTTTTCCCTCTTTTGAACCATTTTTTTGCTACTTTCTGACAATTCCCCAAGTTTTCTGCCAAATATTCCTTTTTTGACCATTTTGCCACTTAAAACTTATTCTTAAAGCTTCTTCTTGTGGTCATTTTTCACTCCTTTTTGCCTCCTTGCACAACTTTTAAACTTAAATAAATTCCAATATTTGCCACTTTCCTTGCCAAATTTCCTTGCTTTTGACCATTTTTGCTACTTAAAACTTATTTTTATCGCTTCTGCTTGCCCTTTCAACCACTTTCCACAACTTAAAGTTTTTTTCTCTTACCAAGGTAGTTTTCAACATTGTGTCTCTTTGGTTGAGTAACACTGGTGTTAAGCAAACAACACAATTTTGCTTTTTTCTGAATATTTTTCAAGTTTTTGGCCAAATTTTCTTGCGTATGACTAATTTTGCCAGATAAAACTTGTTTATATTGCCTCTATTTGTTTTTATTTTTCACTCTCTTTGCCTCTTTTGGACAGATTTTTACTTCTTTCCAAATATACTCCAAGTTTTTTTTGCCACTTTCCTTACCAAATTTTCTTTCTTTAACCATTTTTGCCACTTGAAACTCATTTTTATCGCTTCTTCTTGCCCTTTTTGCCACTTTTCAGCACTTCGATTTGTTTCTCTTACAAAGGTAGTTTTTAACAATCTGCCTCCTTGGTTGAGTAACACTTGTGTAGAGCAGAAATCATGTACTGCAAAACAATTTTATCTATTATTCTAAGGTTATAGAAATATTGCATAATCTGTGATGAGAATATTGCAGCAGGACATTTTGCGATTTTATCTAAATTGCGATTAATTGCTCAGCCCATGATGAATGTGACAAAACAATGCAATGATGCAGGGATGAGAAGTTTATTTAGAGACCCCCAATGGTACAGAACAGAGTCAGCATCAGTGACAAAACTTCTAACACTGGTAAAACCAGACATTAGGGAGTGGGAGCGATAAAAGTGTGCAGGCTAAAGCAGATAAATAAGACACTAATTTGATTCTTTGTGTATAATAAGATGTAATCAGCTGATGGGGGCAGGTGTTAAGAGCAGCTGATGTTCTGTTGAGCAACATAAATGTTTTTGTTTTTTCTCACCAGGGCTGGACTGGGACAAAAAATCGGCCCTGGCATTTTGGACCGGACTGGCCCACCATGTTCAACCCCCCCCCCCCAAAAAAATAAAAATAAAACACGTAACATTCCACCACTCCGTCACAGTAATTCATTCTAAAGCATTATTCATCTTTTTGGGTTGGCTGATGTGTTCCAGGGAGGGAAAAGAAAGATAAAGAGAAATTTTTGGCGACTATTTGGCGAAACTGGCTAAATGAAATAACAACAATTATTTTTTTTTAAGCTGTATCCTCTTATCCTGTGTTTTTTTCATAACACACAAACAAGCAAAAATAAACAATTTTTGTTGGAGTATGGGCTTACACAATTCATGGCCCCACTGCTATATAAATCAGTGCTCTGGTTGGGGCACCCCAGTCTAAAAGTCTGGACACGCCCCTGCTAAAGTGTGCTAGCAGCCTGCGTTATGTTGCTCTGCTCATCAAGGGATGGATATATGCAAAATGGAGGGTTTAGCAACTTCAGCTCGTGGAATAGGCGGTGTTACAGTAACAGATGGGACTCTACTTTCCCTTTTCCCCGAGGTAAAAGTCAAACAACTTCTCAAGCGCTTACGTGCGGTGCGCCGCTCTCTCTCCAATTAAAGTTAATGTCGATCGCCCATCAGCGACCTCCCTCTCACTCACTCTCCGCTGCCAATTTTCATAAATTATGGTCCATCCATAAAACCAGAAAGAAGATATTCTTCAATCGAGCAGGAGTGTTCAGAAAGGACTGATGTATATTTATTTATGATCTAAAACAATCAATGATCATTGTCTTTGAGGAGCTGCTTTGTTAATGAGCTGCAAATGAAACAAGTTGGGTCGGTAATGTAAATGCGTAAATGTTTCAGTAAAAGATCTTAAGCAAACTCTTTAAGGCCCTGCTGTGACAAACACGTCTGTAAATTCAGCACATTTGGCAGCGTTTGTGTTGAAAGCATTGTTTTTTTTCTACTCGGGCACGAAAACAAACAATGGGCTGCACATCAGCGGATTTCATGGGCCGTTTTTTTTTTTTTTTTTTTTAATTTATTTATTCTGTTCCCCCCGAATGCTCCATGCGGACAGGACTTAAGGGAAAGTTATTGGTGTCTGACAATGTGATTCGCTCGGTTCAGTATCATTCGTCTGCTGATATACTGCTTTAACGGGCCGTTCACGCCACATTGAAAAAGTGTCAGTCGGCCCAAATGAGACGGTCGGCCCACCGGGCATTGCCCGGTATGCCAGATGGCCAGTCCACCCCTGTTTCTCACGATGACATTTCACTCCTCATTTTAAAGTGTTTGAAAATACAAAATCTTATAAGATGTGACCTTTACGGTATCAGACCGTCGTGTTTGCCAAAGCAGTGAGCTGCCTGTTTAATCACACTTTGGATTCAAAGAGGCTCTGTCTGCTTACTTCATCGTGCCAGACGTTATAAATGTGTCACTGTCATCTGTAAACGGAGCTGAAGGCTGTCTGATGGGATTTAACTGAGCCACCGGGGAGAAAATTAGGCTTGGTAATGACAGTGTGGGTTTGCACTTTGCTCTGTTATGTTTCCAATTATAATCTAAAGTTTAACTTTGTTAAATCACCTGAAAATGTGTTTTTCTTTGTTTTCTGCTCTAAATGTCAGACTCGTAATAACCTGGCATTAAGTGAAGGAAGAAGCAGCTTAGAGTCAACATGTGTGTGCTGTTGTTCCATTACAACCACATCAGGAAATTACATTTTCCACGATGACATGCATTATACATCACGAATAACAGCTCGAAGAACGGCATTAGCTCCGCAGCTCTGCCTTTGAAGGGGATATGTCTACAAAGCTCTGACATCATTTCTTGAGTGTTATTGCTTCTCTGTGTTATAATGGGAACAGCAGGAGCTCTGAGGTTAGAGAGGCGGCCGTTTGATTGTGAGGTCTCGGGATCAAGATTCCACTTAAAAGTCCTTTAGCTGAGTTAAGAGCCGCACTCTCTGAAAACTAACCCTTCAAAGTGATCAAGGAGCTCAATACGCCATGTGTTTTATTCGAGTTAAAGCATCACAGGGTCACATTGTTTCTCAAACTGGACACATTTCTCTTTTAATGCAGAAACCAAGAACACTTTTCTCTAAGATCTGAAGTCTTTGTTGTCTGTTACATAACTGAGGTAATAATGTGTGTGTGTTTATGTGTGAACCTGATTGTGTCAGTTAAGGATCAAATCAAACTTCACAGCCACAGTTGAGTTAACTGTGCTGTTTAATAATGTTGTTACAGTCAAGACTGGTTTTGGTCTTGTCTTGGTGAATTCTATTCCTGATAAATTTATGCTGTAATTTAAAACATTTACCATTCACATGTTCTGCTTCCTTGTCAATCTTTTCCAGGTTCTTATGTGTCAAACACCTGCAAAAACTCTGACATCGATCCATTTTATTTCAGTCAGAAAAACCTCTGAACACTAACTTTAGACCTCATTCACCTAAGTAATAAACATCTGATTTTTCACATTTAAAATAAATCTGGACCTATCAATGGCTTTCAAAGAAAAATCAAGGACTTTTTAGAAAGAATTTCATTGAACAAATTTCAGATTTAAGAATTTTGCAAATTGTGTTTTGAAAGATTTGCAGATACCGTGTTTTTGTCTGTCAAATGTATTCGAAAGTTGACTGAATTAAAGAGAGAAAGCTCTATTGGCGCTTTTCCACTATGCAATTCCAGCCCTACTCGACTCAGCTTGGCTCTACTCTACTCAGCTCTACTCGGTTTGTTTAGCTTTTCTACTTGCCCCAGTACAGACTCACGGTGGGCGTGGATCTTATAACACAGCTGCGCTAAAGTGCTGCGCAGAAGTGTGTGCATGTTCATCTATAACGTGACACAAACATAATTTTGTACTAACATATGTGCCACCGTGGTCTTTAAAGGAAAAAAAAAAGCCTTCAAAAGATTTCATTAAGGTAACACAGTGGCTCAATGTTGGTCGTCATGACAACAGAAGTAAACAACAGCCATGTGCTGCTGCACGCGGAGGAAAACGTTCCTCGACGAAGGACTGTAGTTGAGAAGGGACCTAGGTCACTCTAGTGAAATTAAAAACTAAAAACCCGGACCATATCGTCTCTAAACAACAACTAGTTAGTAAGAAGAAACTTGACCAAAAGGAAAAACCAAGGGACACCTAATTACCTGACTAACCACGAATTTCTGAGACGTGGCAGACAGATTGCTCCTGCACCAACCAACTTTGATTTCATTTAAAAGACTCTTTGAACCAAACTATTTTGCTGTTAACTTCTTTTTGGTTTAAAAAGGACTTTTAACTTATTTAGGAATCATGAAGGAGCATTTTAGGGCTGTATTTTGTCTTCATTCAGTCTGGTTCTGTGCCGTCAGGTTTAAATGTCATTAAAAACCCGTCGCTGACTTATTCGTTTACAATAACCTTTGTTAACCTGTAATATAAGTTATAACTTTTACACATCTTTACAGTCTGGTGCCTCAATGAATGGTAACAGTGGGGCACAAAACTTTAAAAATTACTATACAGCTCTTTTTATTGCTTTATCAAGACATTTGACATCATAGAAAATGTCATTTTGGCATCTAAACTGCAAAACATTGTTTTTTCTGGCTCACTCTCCCAGATCATTCTTGTAAAAGAGATTTTATTCTCGATGAAGCTTTTACCTGGTTGAATACACAGCAAAAAATGAAATCTAAACAAATCATTATGTCTTATTTGTAGTAAAAATTGTATTATATTTCTTGATTTGAGCCACATTAACCAGTTGAGGTCTTAAAAATGTCTTATTTCTAGTTATTTAAAGACAAAAAAATAGGTCTGAATTGCTTGTGTCAAAAAAATCTGCTAATGGGTTAAGAAAATTTGCTCGTGAAGTTTCTTGAAATAAGAAAGTTGTCTTAATACAAGAAACTTTTTTCTTATCCCATTGGCAGATTTTTATTTTGGCTTGTTACAAGCAAGTCAGACCTCATTTTTTCTTAGATAACTTGAAATAAGACATTTTCCTGGACTTATCAGTAGAATGTAGCTCATATAAGGAATAATAGGACAAATTTTCTTGACACTAAGACAATATGATTTGCTTAGATTCCAGTTTTTACAGTGTAGAATATATAAAAAATAAATGAATGAAAAAAGTGAAAGGACTCTTTGAAAATCACTCCATCAAATCTGAGGCAAAAGCA
Source organism: Thalassoma bifasciatum (assembly GCA_008086565.1). Classification (NCBI taxonomy): domain Eukaryota; kingdom Metazoa; phylum Chordata; class Actinopteri; order Labriformes; family Labridae; genus Thalassoma; species Thalassoma bifasciatum. The sequence goes on from RPOG01001981.1 coordinate 65,333, forward strand.
AAACACTTGCAGGTGACAGGTCTTCAAATCTATTGATATGTTGTTTTTACATTCACGATAGTACAAATGTTTTCTCTCTGTGGGCCAGTCATTAAAAAGCTAAAAAACAAAACATTTTTTTCAAAGCATAAACTGTTTTTTAATCCCACTTTAATAAATATCTGTTAAACGCGCCACAATCGTGTCCTGGCATCGTTTCTTAAAAGCGCTGAAAGAAAATCTGCTGGGTGAATTCTCACAGGATGATCACAAAGTTCTGTTTTGACTGAGCTTTGGGCATCTAATCAGCTGTTCTCAGCCAACGCTGGCTGCAGAGGGATAAGAATAAGCCAACAGTGGTAATACGAGATCTATAAATGGAGTTACAAACTGTGGGTGCGGAGATAATTTTTACTACAACCATGAGGTGCTTTCATTTCAGTGGATTACTCTTCGACTACAGACTCCACCAAGAAATAAAGAGTTGAGACAAATAAGACAGAAAAAAGGTTTAAAACAGGGAAAGTGTGTCAATCAGTGGACACAACTCAGTTATTCTGAGCTTCAAAACTTCATGAAACGTGACAGGAGGAGGCAGAGTGTGTGTGTCAAAGTCACTGTGTCCGGTTCAATTTTCTGTAAACTGATGTGGAGCTAACAGCGCCGTAATAAAAGCCACATGGACCAATGGAGACATCAAACTCGATGAAGACACTAAAGAAGAAAGAAAACTGATGTTTGAGTCTGCGACCAACCTCTGAACTGTCGGATCATGTTCCCGTGTTTCTCCACGGCGTCCTGCAGGATTTTCTCGGCGGGATCCATCTTCCAGCGCCACTCTGTGCCCACGGGGTTGGTGTGATGTCTGTGAGTGTGAAATACATGAAATGGGGTCATCTTAAAGAGAGTAATTAACACTTTGGAACCAATTTAGAAGGGCAACTTTCAAGGTGGCAAAGCTGCGCGTTCACAGACTGAATCATGGGAGCTTTTGTCATCCTATGCAAATACAAAGTGACAGAATTTATCCTACTATAAAAGCTCACACCTCCCCTGGGTGTAAATAACACCCTCTGACTGTTTAAGTGTGATTTCTAAGTGCAACAACTAATCCTCCAGCATTGCAGATTCTCCCACAGTCTGTCGCGTACATATGCACACACACACACACACACACACACACACTCTTCTACCGCACATCCACCTGTTGCCTCATAGAAACGGACGGAGAAAGCAGCTCAAAAGACACAGCTGTGCCCTGAAATTTCATCCCGCCTGTCATCACACATAGCTGCTTTCAGAGAGAGCGGCAGATCTGTGATGACAGCGGCGCAGTTCGCGGCGGCGCGATCTGACTGTGACCTTTCGGCGCTCAACACGGTCACCTTTTCAAAGGCGACTTCAGGGGACGAGGCTCAGTCTGTCACCGACATCACAATCAATCAGTGTCCAAGATTAGACCCAGAACTTCTCACAGTCATCAGTCTTCTGATAGTAAATCATTAACTTGATGAGAGGAGGAGGGTTTGACTTGTGAGGTCAGCGAAGGAAGTTTGGAAAGACGTGGAGAGTGGATGCAGTGAGTCTTAAATATCACAAAAAGATGCCACAGTTTGAGTAGTGAGGTTGTAGTTGTAGAAAACAACATCTTAAAGAATGTTTTAGAGCTTTGGAGGATGTTATATCAGCACATCTAACATTATTTTACCTGCTTTGAAAAATAAGTGGTGAAATTCAATCACATGGATGAAAAACTTCTGTTGCAGGTAAGTTCAAACTCTGCAAAACTCTTCTCAGAAACGAGTCATTAAAAACAACAAATTGAGGCATTAACCCACCTACTGTCACTCTCAATGTTAAGTTGATTTAGATAACTGTATTTTCACATTAATTTGACACAGTACTTTTGTCTAAATATGATGCTACAGTGTTGTCCTGTTGAAAAACCCAGTCATTAGTACACAGGTCAGGGTCCTGAGTCATGAAGGACGCCCCCAACATCTCCACATAATAAAGAAAACATCTCAGTGGGATCTCCTCGTCATGACAGTAACGTTGGATGCCATCAGGACCATCAAGGTTCAAGTTTTTCTCCTCAGAGAATCAAACTTTCTTCCACCTTTCAATGTCCCATGATGCTCTCTGTCAAAGTCCAAATGTAGTGAAAGGAGATGAGGCCTTTGAAGAGGTTTTTGTTCTTAAAAGGAACCCTGGCTACCAGAACGTCATTTTCCTAAATGATCAGTGTTTTTACCAGCTACATAAGAACCATAATAAAATCTCTCAAAATATCTTAGTTTGTATAAAATTTGAAAAAATATTTTCACCTGTAGGCCGCCATTGTTGTTTACGCCGCAGTAACGTCTGGGTAGTGACGTCATATGGTTGCACCGGGCTGGATCTCATACAGGATCATATAAGTCCTGGAGCGGACTTCAGTGGTTTCCAGAGGAAGTTTTGTGGGTTTGTGTTGGAAAATAGTCGGCACAGCATTTGGCTTTAGTCTCCGTTTATAATGACCCACACCTGTCAGCTCTTTCATCAGCATGGGCCGGCTAAATGCAGNGATTTCCCACAACTTCCTTCTTTTCTTGTCTTTTGGGAAGCTGTGCAGACTAACATCAGTCTCCTTGTTTCCTTTGGACTGAAAAGTGCACCCAAAAGCAGCCACATGTGGCATTATTATGTTTTTTTCCCTCCTGAAACCTCGTGACTTACGGCGACTAGTAGTGAGTAAACGGCCAAATCCAGATGCTCGGCACCAAGCAACCAATCTACGTCATCAACCCAGAATGCATTGCGGCAGTAAAACAATGGCTGCGCCCGAAGGATAGAAACTGTGTTTTAAACTGTATTTTCTTTAAAGAAAAACCAATTTGTTATGTCTTTTAACAACAAATTCTAGTTTGAGACAAACATTTAAACATAATCATGCCTATTTGTCCTTACAGTCGGGGTTCTCTTTAAAGCTCTTCTCTCTCAGACGCCGTCTGATGGTTATTGGGCTGCAGTCGGCTCCAGTAACCACCTTCATTTGGGTGGAGGATCGTCCCGTGTCTTGATGAACAGCCAATCAGATCCTCGGGCTCAGAGCTGGTGAAATGTTTTTGACTTTTTTGTTCCATAACCCTCAGGATCTTCTCATAAATTCTAAATGTCTGTCTTACTGCGTCCAACCTCAGCAGTGATGGCGTTGTGTTGTGAGAGGTTTTGATTCTGTAGCTCAACAATCGACCACGTTCAAAGAGAGAAAGACTTCAGTCACCTTGAACCCACATTTCATACTTGGATGTTGGTTCTTTACATATTCCTTGTGGTTAACTAGTCCTGTACCTTTATTTCTTATTTTTTTTAAGGAGACTCTTTGTAGTTGTCTCTCTAACTGTTAGATTTACACAGAAAAGTAGAGAGGAGGAAGGAAAAAGGTTGAAAACATCCTCTGCTGGGGTGTAGGGAGCTCACCAATTTAACACCAATTTAACTCAGTCCCCAGACTTAAAGTTTGACTCTTAATTAACCCAGAATTCAGGTCTAATTTGTCTTACTTAACACTGTCAGGAGCCAGGCAGCTTTGTACTATCCAAAAATGTTGATGTCTATTTTCCCTCTGTTTAGTTTAATATTTGCTTCTGTCAAAGTCAATATTTGTGAAACCGGCCCCTGATGTATGAGTGTGTTTCTTTCTTCACGCACGTACCTCCAGCAGAAGACACACTTGTTAGCGCAGGCGAGGCTCGGGGTGGTCTCCATGCACCGGTGTGACTCAATCCCGTAGAAAGTGTGTTTGTAACAGCCTCCTCTTCCTCGCAGCATAGACTGACGACAGAGAGAGGACATTAAACATGATGTATTGCTCACTCAGTGTGTCAACATGCTTTATGGAGAAGAGTCAGCTTCATTACCTTGGTCCATCGACAGAGTTTCACTCCTGAGTGGCTTCCAATTAGTTTGTAACCTGCACAGAGAAGAACGAGGACAAGGATCCGAGTGAGTGAACAAGTTTCTGACCCTGAAACTTAGAGGCCACGATCACAGAAAACTCAAACAGGGAAGAGGAGACGACGTGATGAGAACAGACTCTCAACTTATTGTCTCTCTGCTTCTATGACTGTTTGTGTTTGCAAAGAGTCTTAATCATGTTCATATCTGTTAATTGCTGATATTGATCTATAATATGCTGAAGTGATTCTTCTCACATTGAGTCAGACTTTTAATTTAATTGCGATTTTTCTGGCAGATACTGCGATTTCAATTCACGATTTTCTTCAAATCAAGCTTCAGTGAAATTTTCACAATGTGCAGTAACATTTACAAACTTGACAGAAAATTACATCAAAAGCTTTCACTCCGATGTGAGGATGAAAACTGAAGGTTAGAGTTGTTTCTAGCTTTTACATAAAAGGTCAATATTTCAAGATAAAAAGTAAAGACAAAATTCCGAGAAAAAAAAGTCCAAATCTTAAGAAATCAATTTAACATAATGTGAAAAAAAGCCTAAACTTTTACATTTAAGGTCAAGATTTTGAGAGAAAGACAAAAGTCTGAGATAAAAAGTCAATTTTTTTTTATAAAACCTCAACTTTTGAAATAAAAAGCAGATATTTTAATATAAAATGTCAAAAATATGAGAAATAAAGACAACATTATTAAACAAAAGGCAAAATTTTGAGGAAAAAAAAAGATTTTGAGATAAACAGTCGAATTTCTGACTGTAACATACAATTTTTTCTATTTTGTAAACTGGACTTTTGAATCGTACTTTTTGTTCTAACGACTGAAAAACAAAAAGAGCGATCTTTGACACTTAACTTTAATAAATGATGTAATGCAAAATATCCTTAATTGTGTTATATATCATGTACCCTATGATATGAATATTGTGTATACACATGTCGCTGTGATACTTAAAGGGAATAAAGTGCAGCTCCACTAAAGAGCAGCTTCAAAAAGGTGAAGAGCTGTGGCTAAAGGGCAGGTCCACAGTGGGAAGGAGAGGAAAGCATTTCTGATCCCCCTCCAGCACATAAAGTGTTTCAAACTCACTTTCTTCTCTACCCTCTTACACCATCGTGGCGTTATACCATCGGCTACAAGTAGACAGGTCTGGGTGAAGTCTTGCAAGTTTTTCCAACACATCCTCTCCTGTAATGTGTATCAAAGAGAATAATTCATCTGTATCACTTCATCTGAAGGAATTAAGAAGGGCTCAGTTTGGAAATTCAAACTTCTAAACCGACTTTCTCGTAAAGCTTTTAAGCCCCAAAAACAGGCCGTGGTAGAAATCAGGAGGTTATTTCTTATTCTCAAATGTTGTTTTCTGGTCCTTGCAGATAAGAATCTCATTAAATTGCTGGAGAGAGTTGGTGTCAGGTTGTGTACGAGCTCTCGCCGCTTCCACAAGTTTCACGCAAGATGAGTCAAACACTGAAGTTATTTATCAGGCTGTTCAGGGAATACGTATAAAAACAGCCTGAAAGGGACAAAATACAAATTATGGATTCATCATCAGAGCGACACTTCTTGTTTTTTTTTTCATTTGTTGTCGAGCAGCAACAAATGCAGAAACAAAGAGAAGCGAACGTGCTCAGAATTTCAATTTCTTTTCTGCTCACACTCCAAATGTTTGCTTTGCCCTTTTCTCGTCTGTGCGAAAACATGCTGACTGGCATTAAATCATTTTTCCACCTGAAAATACCTCGAGAGCACGCGTCCTTCTCTCACCTCGCTCTGAGCTATGAAATGAAACTCAGAAAAATGTGAAAACCCTCAGAGCCGACCTGACAGCGGAGCCCACAGGCCCTGCTGGCAGTTTATATAACTATTAATGATCTAAGTGTAAGCACGTTTCCTCTCTTGTGTTTGTTAGAGACATCGATTTCCGATGCCTGTGTGTCCTCTAAAGTGTCAGAGGAGAGCATCGAACCACCGTGGTGAGGGGGAGGAGGACGGAGGATTCTTTGTTTCTCTTTTCTCTGCTATCACTGAGGAAAAGTGTCAGCATAAAGAAAAGCTTTCTGCTATGAATAAATGAAGTTTGATGTGTGTGGTGTGGAAGCCTGAGACAAAGAGGAGATGATGAGGAGCTCTGATGTGAGGCTTATAGACTCGACGTTCATTTGCACATGCAAAGGTTTGAGAAATACGAGGGAACTGCATTAATATTAATGTGGTCCTGGCCAACAGCTGATGGGTAAAAATGAACTCATTTAAAGAGGCAGTGAGGACTATGCAGAAAATCAAGTGTTCTCCAGGATAAAGACTTCGTTTCCCATGAGCACTATCACCCACCGTCATCAAGATTTGACTCTTAACGAGGCAAACATTTTTCTTTGTTTGAGGCAACTTTTCCGTAGAGCGATGAGTAGACCTGTTACGATAACAAATTTTGTTGGACGGTAAATTGTCCGAGAAATTATTGTGATAAACGATAACGTTGCTGTTTTGATACCATTTTCAACTACTGGTATAACAGTGCAAGTATACCCTTTTAAAGATAAATAACCTTTTATTTCTTAAGAAATTTAATAATATTGAATGGAAAATGTGACATGGAACCAAAACATGAAGGCAGAGTGTTTTTATTTACAGGATGATTACTGAAAGAGTTAAGACAAGAAGGGTGAGCTGATGTTGGGAAAGAAAGAGCGAGGTGGACATGAAAGCTGCAGCAGATGCGTTGCAGTTTTTGCCTCTGAACAATTGACTCTACACACCAGTACGTCCACACATGTATGCATCACCTCTGAATCTGTATCTCCTCTGTTTGCTCATGTGCAGTTTCCAGCTGCATCACACCGAGCTGTTATCTCCATGTTGGCACTTTACAAAGGTCAGTGGCAACTAAAGTCAGAGTTGAAATAATTTGTTGTTCGTGCGCGCTTGGTGGTGATGTTAAGAGCTGTGTAGGGTCGAAGGTATCGCGCAGCACGACTCTCTCCAGAGAAAAACAATTACAGAGGCAGAGAGGAAGGTTTTACCTCTGTTAGTGTGTACGCAGCCGAAGGGTTTTCATCTTTAAAGCACAAAACCAGCAGGAGGGCCCAGAGATTTGGTTCTGACATTATTTAAGATTCTGCAAACAATTCCTTCTTTGATCTGTGACACTTTCACGCAGAGGCGCCCGAGGGGAATAGAACGAGCGGGGTTTAATCAAAGAGTTGGAAAATCAGCCTAATTTGTTTTGAACCGTCTTCAGCTTCTTTTATCAGGATCTCACAGGAAATGGGAAAATATAGCTTTTGCTTTTAATTATATTTGACGAGATAAATGAACCCTAAGCCCCCAAAACTACTCATAAAAATGGATATGAGTTAATTCAGTTAACTCGTTGCTTTGGTGAAAACAGTAAGCTTTTCTTAACGTGCGTGACTTTTTCATTCATGCCAGAAAAAAAGATTGTCACTGAGTATTCACACTTTCAAGACTCAGTATAGATAAACCTTGAGCCAAAACCTTCATCCCTCATTCTTTCATTGCAAATAAAAGGAGCTGTCCTTTGGGACGAGCTCTTGCCAACTTTAACGCCGTGAAATAGGTCAACGGTGAGGCAAATTAAGTGAAGTCTTGCCCACAGAGGCCTTTTTATGGAGCGATGTGGAGGCAAACAAAAGGGGTCTCTGACTGAGAGTGAGCGACTGCTGCTGCGGTGGATAATGGACTAAATAAAGACAGGGTAGTAAAATGTTTCAGACAGCGCTAATGAGACAAAAAACAACTCTTCTGGGCTTTATGGAGACAAACACAAACAGAGGGAACATATGGATGCGCTACATGAAGCTTCATTGAGAAAACAAAGGGGGGAAATAATGAATATTGAGCTGTAACTAATGTAAAGCACTTAGGGCTTGATCTACTTAGACCCCAAATAACAAGCGCTAGGTTGTATGTGCAAACTGGAAAATGAACATGCTTTTATTGGGCAGGTTGTGGGTGATCTACTATGGTTGTTTGTGTGCAGAAAGTGGTGCAGACCTCCCTATTTAAATGAGGGTTTTGTGGTTGCTATGGTCCATCTTTGTGGAGAGTTAGAGGTCTTGGTGGAGGAAATAATAAATACAAACACTGTCAATAGTACTATTTCATAGTTATATATATAGATATGATCTTCTGTTCACTGGTGGCTGTTCAAGTTAAGTTTTGTTGGTTTCAAATCATGCCACAATGTTTAAGTTCACTCATGGCGTTATTGTTTCGGTTTTATAAAATACAAAATGCTGTGTTTTGGGTCATTGGTCTGGAGGGGGAACAGGATCTACTCACCCATCCTGCATTACAAAGCATTCAACACTTGGGATAGCACACCAGAAAAAGTACAGTTGTGCCCAAAAGTTTACACCCTCCAGCAGAATTTCTAATTTTTTGGCCTTTTCTCAGAAAATATGAGTGATAACACAAAAACCTTTCTCTCACTAATGGTTAGTGGTTGGGTGAAGACATTTATTAAAAAAAAATAGTTTACTCTTTTTTAATCATAATGACAACAGAAACTTCAAAAATGACCCTGTTAAGAAGTTTACACAACTCTGGTAGTTTTGGCCTGATAAATGCACAAAAGTGAACACAAATGTGTTTGAATGTCTCCTAAAGGTAACCATCCTCACCTGTGATCTATTTGCTTGTCATCAGTGTGTGTGTATAAAAAATGAACAGGGTCATTTTTGAAGTTTCTGTTGTCATTATGTTTAAAAAGAGCAAAAAAAGTTGTTTGTTAATAAATGTCTTCCACAAACCTCTAACCATGAGTGACAGAAAGGTTTTTGTCTTATTATTTTCTGGGAAAAGGCCAAAAAAATCAGAAAATTCTGCTGGTGGGGGGTGTAAACTTTTAGGCATAACTGTACCTCAGGAGATGCTGGCACTAACTGCGCTGTTGTGCTGGAGTGATCCAGGCGAAACGAAATGCAGCGCATACAGGAATTTTTCCGCAGGAGTTATGGCTCTTTCAAGTGACTGGCTCAAAATCAGCCTTTCGCTCATCCATCAGCTCAAAAATGGCTTTAATGGATATACGATAGTGTTGGCACATGCACGGAAGATCCTCTCTCTCCCTTGTATGTCATTGCAGCTTGCCTCCTTCTCGCCCTAGTGAGCGCAGCTGTTTTGTGCCAGTTTGCAGCTGTCTTTTAAACGTGCTAAATACAGACGCAAAAACACAGACCCATATCTGTTTCAGGTTTGATGAATCTCATTGCAGGGGGTAAATGATTATATTTGCATCTCCACCTCCCAGTATTTTGCACGCTCTTATAATCTGCATATTCTGCATAGTCATGAAGGCAGACACACTGAATAGATTGTGTGTGCTGTTTTCTCATTTGACAGACAATCGTTGTTGCACCTGGTAAGAGCATGAGCTTTGTGCCACTATCAAGTTTGCATGTTTCATAGATCAGGCCCGTAGACGATGTTCAGCTATGAACATTCCTCAAGGTCATTAAATGTGCAGTGGTAATGAGTTGTAGTTCAGTGAGTTTACGTCTGATTCTAGAGTTAAACAAAGTGTTTCTAAGTACATTATGTTGAGTTACTAGATCTGTATAAACACTCCTGCTCCATCTGGGACCTGCTCTGTTGATGTTTTTGGTGTGGGAGGAGAGAGAAGTGAGACTCTTGGGACTGCACCCTGAGGACAGGAGGAGGCAGAGAGGGTAATTGGACTGCAATGCATCATTAGGAGCCATTAGACAACAAATATTCCCCTGCTCCACACTTCTCTTCCAGAAGCACCTCTGGCCAGCTTTAACAAACCAATTTCTTTGTCAGGATATTAGAAAAACATCTGAAACACAGGATGCAATTTCAGCAGCTGATTAATTTTTAAAACGGTCAAACAAACACACCCGATGTCTCACTGTTACAGCCTGAAACGTCAAGGTAAGAGCAGGAAACAGGATCAGGAATTGAATATTGTGTTCATATGTTCGATTTACGGCTGATATTCACAAATCACGACTCCTGAATCATATTTTCGAGTGAGTAAAAACTTTGCCGCCTTTGTGATAAAACCCAAGGTGAAGGATACGCCAACAAGCAGCTGGTGCGAGGATTGTAATGTGATGTTTTATTGCAAAGCAGTGCAGTTAGATGATGTGAATATATTACCCACAGTCACCAGTGACATCCAGCAGATGTTGTTTGGGAACATTATGAAAAGAGTCAGATATTCAGAAAAGTCTGGGATCAATAAAACTGCATCAATTCATCTTTGTTTTTGGGTTTTCCACGTCTGATATCTCATATAAAAACATCTTTTTTCTCCTCACCTTGCTTTGTCAGTGCCTCTCTCAGAGCAGGTGTGATCATCTCTCTCCGCTCTCCTTCATCTTCAACCTTTTTCACTCCGTTCAGCTTGGATAGTTTCACCATCTGGCCGTCTCCTTGACCCTCAGCTTTGCTCTGTGCCGGACACAAAACTTTGAGTCAGTTATTTTTGATGACGGTGGTCGTAAAACCTCTGCTCTCTCTTGCATTGTAATGATGAGCAGCTGCAGCAGTCGTAACTTTAATGTTGAGGGAAGGATTTAGATCCACTTTTAGTAAAAATCTGACACTAAAAACAGTGTTTCAGCTAATAAAATCTGTATTTTTTTATGAAACAAAATGAAATAGCTTAGTCTATGCTTATTAAATGAAGTGCCCCCATCAGACCCTGTGTCAGCTCGGACGCCCTTAATTTGACTTTCCCAAGTTTCTCTCAAATTCTCTTTTTGTGATTCGCTACCCAAATTAGGTCTGTTGTCATGACTAGGTCTTTTTCGGACAATCTTTTATACACTCGAAGAACTAGTGCTGCTACGAGTAGTGAAATTCCCTGTAGTTCCCACCCAATTCTGGCCTTTATACCATGCTAAGTCTTTAAGGCTTATAACTGAAGAATCATAAGGTCAAAAATCATCAGTGACACCTCATTTGGAAGATTAAAGTCTCTAGTGTCAGAAAATGTCATGTTTTTATGTGTGGCTTAAATTCACACCAGGATGAAAACTTCTTTTTTTCCACTTCATTTTTATAACCAATTTTTGAACATCATTAAGTCCAAGATGCTTCATGTCAGACATAAGACATCGACTACATCACTTCTACACCTTTTCATCTACATCTGGGTGAAATTTGGGCTTTTTAGGTAAAACCTTGTAGGAGTTAGAGAGTTTTTAGTGTCGGGTGAAAAAACACCAGCAGATAAATTCTTGTTTCCCATGCACTAGTCTGACGACTTCGAACGAACAAAACCAGCTGTATCAGTGCTCAGTGTCTTCTTTGTAGTCAAGGTTGTTCTCTCTGAGAAAAAGTTTGCTAAAGATCGTGGATTTATAGCTCCCAGTCACAGATTGTACTGCTCCTGTTGCTCACATAAATGTAAACAAACAACTGGACAGTCAAGCAGAGAGCACTTCTTGCATAAATCAGGCTCTCCTGGCATCAAAACTCCATGTATGGAGATGGGGACACTTCTGTCTTGCAGCTAGAACCCTTAGAAAAATAATTATGCCAAGCTTTGATGGATTCACATTGGGGAGGAAATGCTCTAAGACTGTAAAGCTGCTGTTATTGATGGGAACGGACACGACAGACAGACAAACAACGGACTTTACAGGAGAAATTTCACCACTTGGAATAATTTGATGACACAACACTTTTGATATGTTTTGGATGTGACGTAATGACCCCAAAACAGGTAGGATGTCCCAGTTGTGATCGCCATCTAAGCGGACTTTCACTTATTCCATTTTGTCGGTCAATTAAACTGTAAAATGAACTTAGCGGCTAAAATTTGAAGAATCTAAGCTTTCTAACACAGAATAGCGTTTTGATTTTTGACAAAGGCGTCACTGTTTATACTTTGATGACGTCAGAGGAAACGCAAATGGCTCGCCGACGCTCTGTTGGAGTGTAAAATGTTAAGGAAGCAAGACGAGTTTCTTTCAAAGTGTTTGATGTTTGACAGGCTGAAGATCAAGGGTTGTAATTCTGCAGTCCTCGCATGACTGAGAGTGACATAACCATTAACCGTTGTATAACACGAACAGTTTCAACAAAGAGGCATCACCCCGTCTGAGTGTTAGAGGGGTAATCCTGGTCTAAGTCCCTTCAGGGGCCAAACAAAATGCAACAAAAGCTACAAGTACAAGACATTTGTGCTTTCTACCACAGCAGCTGTCTTTTTTGATAACAGAGCTGCTGGAGCCTATTTGTTTGTAAGATTTACAACTTCCTTCAGGCCAAGCTTATATAACTGCAGTCTACAGCATTTGTATGTAAATCTGGATATATGAGAGATTCACTGCAAACAGATCTAACAGACGATTGATGAAGAAGATACTTGGTGATGGGATATTCTTACATTTGGAGAGGCGCAACCGCTTCACCTGATACCTGTACGCTTACATCAACTCCACCTTGTCCACTGTTAGTCAGCACAATATTGGGGTAAAAGACGGTTTTCTGCTTCAATATGTTTCACTGAATTCTCCCTGAAATGATCATAAAAGACTCTCATCACTATTTGTGTTTGCAAAGCGTCTTAATCACGTTAATATCAGTTAATTATTGACATTAATCTGGAATATTTCCTGCAAGTGATTCTTCTTATATCAGGTTTTTCATAACATGCACAGCGGTTCCATCGTTTCAGTTTCCCATCATGACTAAATAATATTTTGGGATATTTATCAAATCCGTGAACATGCTGCGCTGCACCTGCTCCTGCGCACCAGTGTCAGCGATTCACAGAGTTTGTCCTCCTCCTGTGTTTTGCCTTTTTTGTAGGCTTTAAAAATTATTTTCCAGAGATGTGACTCAACTAAAAGTAATGTTTAGAGACATTACCAGAACAAGCACAATGCATTTAGTGAAGATGGTCCACCTTAGAGAGAGAAAAAGGGCAATTTCTGCAGGAAGCAAAGCAAACTTTAAGCAATGCTTTACTTGCATATTAAACTATCCAACTATCCAAACAAATCACAGATCTGGAAGCCGCTGCCTTTAAACCCGAAAGAGTGAAATGAATCACCTTGTTTGATATTAACTATTAACTGTAAGATTGCTCAAATCCTTACTTTGCTCCTCTCACATTCACAGCTCCTTTTTCTGTCCCGCGACCCCTCACTCTGCACGTCACTCTGCCCGACCCTGATAACAGCAGGTTACATGACAAAGCTCCAAGAAGTTGCTCTAATTTTGCAAGCTGCTGAATATAATTTGGTCAAATATATTAGATCTGTTTATAAAGTGATTGGACGTACATAGTGTAGAGATCTAGGGGCCTCCACGAGTTGATTAACTTGCAGAAAGCACTCAAAACAAGTCTTTACCGCCACACTGCATGTTTATTTTAATCAAGGTTTGCTCAAACATCTCTCAATGGTCCTGTAAGGCTCAAAAAATAAAGAAGAAAACACAACGTAAACCTGCCCGAAGAGGGAACTGGGTTCTGTGACCTCACATTACTATGGCGACCAACAGGACTCAAGTGTTGTTTAAAGAGATGGGAGATGTTTGTGTTTGTGCCCCTGAAAACTTTAACACCTCCCTGTTACCTCTGCGGCTCATCAGAGGACACTAACCTCGGTCCACACAAGTCTGGACGCTTCTGTCACGGTCTAGTGAGTCTTCAAAATAGAGTCTGTGTGATTCAGACAAAGCTGATCCTCACATGAGTTAAGCTATCATCCATCTTTTACCTCCTGTTTACTCTCAAACAACAACAACACCATCCTCTGTCTTTTTTTAAACAAATGCCCTGCCTTTTGTGAATGTGAGGATGAAATATTGTGACTCAAATTTAAGCCGATCACCTCAGTTCGATCTGTGCAGCTTAAGCCACACGTTTCCTCATTCATCAGCCTCACAAACGATAAAAACCCCAGCGCCATGAGTGACAGCAGCAGCAGAGAAGCAGCTTCTCTCTCGATGAGTGATACTTGGAGTAAGTAAGCCATCAAGTTGTGTCAGAATCCTCCCACACCAGATTTGGCAGCAAGCTGGATGACGTTTTTAACAAGGTTTATCTCTCTGCAGATTAAAATGTGCGCTGCTTTACTGTGGGAGGTTTGAAGGGAGCTGTAATCCTATATTCTGTAGCCAGCAAAATTCAACCCCAGAATCTAATAAGGACTAAAATAAGACCTAATTGAGATGCTTAGCGAGTAGAAGTGACTACTTCTTCTTCTTCTTCTTCGTCTTCGTACTGCATCCCTGACATGTGACACTCTGACAGCAGATGCAACATGTAGCCAACAGTGTGGCAATCTGTCCCTGTGGTGTTTGCACGCAGCACAAGAGATTCTTCTGGCTGTAGTTTCTGGTTCCCGCTGCTCGGCTTTTACCCTTGCTTCAGAGCTCACAGACGTCCGGTCCAACCCCAGACTTGTCAGGGCAAAGAGAGGGAGGGAGGGAGGGCACGTCCAAGGATCAACTAGTCTCAAAATATGGCGTCAGTGCAGAGGTGTGGAAAAACTAAGGAGCAAAATAAAACATTTTAATCATTAACTTCCCCTGAGTTTTTATTCAAAGGGGCAAAATTGAGCACAAAATTAGAAGCTGCTCAACTGTCTCATCATAAGAGTTTTGCCTCGATTATAAGTGGCTGACATTGGCAACCTTCACGAGTAGGGATCAGTATCCAGAATTGGATCTTGTTAAGAGTCGATAAGAAATGGTTCAATCCACCAATATTGATTGCCTTTTTACTTGACAATTCCCTAATCAATTCTTTTCAATGGCTGAAGAAACTACCAGCCCTGAACGATTAAGGATCAACAAGAATGGTTGAGTTTCACATATGTTCAGAGATGTAGGATCCAGTGACTTTCATAATAAGGCTGTCACTTTTTCCCCATAATCAAAGTTGAACGATTTTCGAACATACAGAACAATAATCAAAGATATTCAATTATTTTCGCGTACGTTGCATGTAGCGCTTCTGCACTTCAGCGCCTCCTCCTCAACTGCATGGCTCGGATGAAAAGTCAACAGGTGAGACCATAGACTTGCTGTTTAGGACGAGTAAGTTACAGCACAGTCTGTATTTATAATTTTTCCATCAACTCTGTAGAATAGTGCGGAACGATATGGACAAAATTTCATATATCTCAATATTAATGCCAGATATCTCTATACTGATACGAAACAATATGACTCTGGGATTAGAGAAAACTAAGCATTTTTCAGAAAAACTAAAGCATCATAATATAACAGGATGTGGAAAGTGGGGTTAATTGATTAGAGCTCAGTGTCAGTCATCAACATTAACAGAAAGTCACCAATAATCATGTGACTGTCTGAACCGAAGTGTGGAACCCAACAAACTTCCACACAGCGCTCCCCAGGTGATTGGCGTCATTTTTGTTCACCCTGTGTGGCTTTTTTCGTCCTCCAGTTTACTTAATCTTAATCTTTGTTTACTGAGGTCAAGAGAGCATTTCTGTGTCTAACGATCAGGCAGCAGTGAGAGCACCCTCTGCTGGAAAAAACGGTCAACTGCGCTTCTGCATTTAATGTTACATTGAGATATTTATCTACTCTACAGTTAGGAATATTTTTCCCCATGTTCCATTGGTTGTTCGAATATTGAATATAAAGTGACAGCTCTATTTCATATTTATCGATTGATTCTTCCAGTTTTGTTTTAATGTTTTATTCTGTTATTTATGTGCTGAGGTGTTTTTTTTTCTAATCCCACACTGTGCCCCCCCTACAGGAGTCTGGTATTTGTTTTTTTCCCCCCTCTTCCTCCCTCTTGCACTCTTTTTCCTTATCTAATGAAACGGAGTGCCATGCACGCTGATCCACAGTTCTCCACAGTTCGTCTTTTTTATGTTTCTTGCACGAGATGAAACTAAAACGTAATTTTCCTGCTGTTGGATGAGACAAAGTACCTCGTAATCTTGTCTTTCATTTACACATATTTGGCAAAAAAAGAGACAAAAACCAAGGCTGAAAGATATATCGTCATGGAATCAATATCTAGATCTGAACATTAAAGATGTTAATATCTCAAAATCAATAATATCAAAGATATAGATTTTGTTAAAGATGACAGACAGTGAGCTCTAATCAATAAATCGCACTTTTCTCATCCTGTTGTATTATAATGCTTTTATTTTCCTGAAAGTGCTAAGTTTGCACTGAACCCATCGTCGTATTGTATTTTATCAATATTGAATTATCTGACATTAATCTGAAGATATGAAATTCTGTCCATGCTGTTCAGACCTTACAGAAACACAAAATGAATCATTGGGTGCAAAGGTTTCACAGTAAATATCCCCAAACTGTGATTATGTGGAGTAAAAAAAATTCAAAACACATCCAAGAAAAATTATTGCCAACTCATTTTGTTCCTGAATGTTTGTTTGGCTTTAGACACCGAAAAAAATCTGCAGACCATTTTTTCTGTAATCATCCCAGCTAAGAGGGTATTTTAGTTTAATGGTGACGTGAGTCAAAACAAAAGCAGGATAATTTGTTCCTTAAAAGCTGCAGCCAAACTTTAGGGAAGCATCAAAAGCCCTTAAGTAGCATCTTCACCCCTAATCCCTTCTTCTACACACTGATCTAAACACATCAAGTCTAAAGAGCTTTGTGTCTGCTGAGGTAAATGATCCGTTCCAGACTAAGTCTTATCTGGCATCAATCCAGCAGCATGAAATAACCTCAGAGCAGAGGCAGAGACCTGCAGGACGACACCCAGGTGCACCATATATGTGCAGAATCAATTAGGGCAAAATGGAAATGAAGCTTTGCTGGCAGCATAAATAGAAGCACAGCCACACACAGATGGGTAAGGAGTGTGTCTGGGCAGTGTGACTACTCTACTGGCAGCCAATCAGAGCGCGGCGCCCAGTCCAGCACTGAGTACATATGAAGGAAACAGTGTAGAGCAGTGGTTCCCAACCTTTTCCAACTCAGGGCCCATTTTAAGTCTCAAAAACCATCTCTGACCCAATAAGAAACCCATTTGTAACAACAACCTGAAAATGCAATCGAACCTGATGAGTAATGTTACTAATGTAACAGATTCTGAGCCCAAAACATAATAACTTTTTAGCCAAAGTGTCATAAGCTGTTACAGTTTGAGTCAGCTATTACATTTAGGCTTTTGGTACATCCTTTTTGTTGTGTTTCGGGTTCAGGGTTTTTGCTAAATTTTTGAAAAGTTATTACACATTGGGTCGTTGTTAACTTTAAGTCAGGTCCATAGACTGTATAAAACATGGACGAAGTCTCCGTGACGTCACCTGTCTGTTACTGCAGCTCCGTTTGAAGCAAAACGGCGGGCGAGTGACGGGTGCTCAAACTCACAGCTATTGGGCACCTGTCAGTCACGTGATCTGAGCTGTGGCTCTGATTGGGCAAGCTCTTGATCCTAATATCTTGCAAACGGCCGAGTTAGAAAAAAATTCACCCCCCTCACAGTGTGTGCCGTTAGCGAAATTAACGATACGGACAGGAGACAGAGTTTGTACCAGGCTTTAAATACGCTAATTTCAGCTCTGAAAACGGCTTTTTTTTCCGTTCATATGTACGTGACTTCCGGTTCTTCCGGAACCAGCCTCAAGTGGTCACTCGAGGAACAGCAGCTCTTTAGCACTTCTGTTGTCTCATTTTTTCAGACCGGAGGTGGCCAATTGGTCAGGTCATGTTACCCACTGGGCTCTAACATTCCTTATGTATGAATATCTGAACATTTTTATTTTACCATCTGACTTAGTAACAGAGTTTTAACGTAGAAAACATACTTACTGTATATTTGTATCTTGTATCTTTATATAATGACACTCCACTAAAATCATACTATTCTGGAAATGATTTGGTGGCCCACTTGCAGTACCTTCACGACCCACCAGGGGGCCGCGCCCCACAGGTTGGGAATCACTGGTTTAGAGAAATATAAATCACCAGCAAACTCAGCTATAGGACGGTTATTTTGTAACATATGTGATTCACATCAGCACAGAGTGACCCATCTGTGCCACACAAACCTCGTTCAAGCCTCCGTCTTCGTTTGCATCAGTTAAAACACAGAGGAGAGCTTCGTTGAGAAACTCGCTTATCAAAGTGAGATGATTCATGAGGAAAGTCAACTGCTACTGACACTTTAATTCAGTCTGTGTGAGATAAAAATGAAGTAGAGAGACTGATTGTAATGGGCCTGACAGCATGAAATCAGGAAATGTCACAACTAGTGAGACTCATAAGTGACTGAAAACAGCAGTAATCACCGGACTGAGTGGTAAAAAAAGACGCCAGGCGGGGAGTTTAAAGAGGGGTGTCTTCACTTTAACTAAATTACACCACCTGTTTATTTTCACTAAATGACAATCTGACAATAAAAGCAACAAATTTCTGAAGTTTTCTAGGAATATGTTTGAATTTCTTTATAACAGATTCTTGCACACTGATGGATTTAAGAAGAATGAAAGCAAGCTACATTTGATGAGTGAATGTGAGTGTGCATTTATAAACTGAAGGAACTCTCAGATGATACAAACTGTTCAAGATCATGCAAATTGCTTGGTCTCTGAACATGGGCCCCCTCCACAGATTATCAATAAGATTGGGATCAGGGCTCTGAGAGGGCCTCTCCAGATCCTTCAGTCTGGTGTTTCAGTTTCAGTTTATTACGGACAAAGAAAGCAATAAAAAACAAAACAAAACAAAAAAATAGTCAATTCAAGGGTACATAACACCACAATTGCTTACAAGTACTAAATACAGCAGTCAATATGTCTGAAAAGGAGCATAGCTTTTCTTGTCCAACGCTCACTAACTCTCCCTCTATATTAACCAAAATATGTGGTGTCTTTGCAAACACATTAGACCAACTCTGACATGTGTTTCATATCACTGTGTTGTTGTTAAATAAGGTTCAGTGCTTGCTGACTTCTCAGGTGTGCTTTAAAACTAAGTTAATTTGTTTTGAAATCACAAAATCACAGGATATTACACACACAAGATATTTTATAAATAAATCTTGAATACTAATTTTACAATCCAAGGTGGAGTTTCTGTGGGTTAATGATTCTGACCAAACAATTTACAAATTTGGCTCCAGGTTGGTTAAGAAAAAGCTTAATATGTAACATAACATGATGAATGTCTATGTGGCAGCTGTGCATTGAGGATTCACACACACACACACACACACACAAACACACAGTTTTGTAAAGTGGCATGAAAAGGATGTGCAAAATGTCAGACTGCTGTTTAACTAAGAGCTTTGAGTTCCTGCAACTGAGAGTCTCTGTCATCACCTAGTGGTCAAACAAAGACGCACTGAGCTTCACAAAGACACAAACAGAGTCTGCTCCCATCTTTTATGTCTAATCCTGCAACACTGAAAGAAACCGGTCAGAAAAACAGGGAGTCATAAAAAAAAAAAAAAAGATAGCACACAGACCTCAGCTTGTTCTCCACTGTATTAGCAGACTGAGATAAATTCCAGTCAGGGGGATTTCCTTCTTCACACTTAATTTGCAGCTTGGCTAAATACTTGTTATCTCTTGGCAATTGCAAATGTTTAGTGTACAAACTAATTACATCTCGCGCTGCCTGCTCTGTGTGACCAAATTATGTGAAAACATCCATTTGTTACACAGACACACACACACACAGAGACATCCTGAAAACCAGGATGATTATATGAGTCATCACAGCCAGAGGAAGGATGACATTATAAGAGAAATAACCAGATATTAAAGGAATTTATTCATCCACCTCATCACAAAACAAAGAGACTCAACCTTTACTTTTTATATCCACCTGATCATTCCTCAGAGATTTTGCTCCTTAGTGACATGATAGCATCAATATATTACTGCAGATTTGGCTTCTCAACCTTTGACTGTATATAGAATGGACAGCGTGCTTCCGCCTGTCACCGTTCTACGTTTTTGAAGCCAAAAAAACCCTTTTCTCAAGCCGCCATTGTGCAGCCAGAGTCTGCGCAGTAAAGAATTTCCGGTGGAGCCAAGTAAAAAAAAGAAATAAAAATATTTATTTCTTCTTCTTCAGAAGGTTTAGTCTCCTTTTGGCTCTTTCCTGAAGTTTCTTATATCCCCGATAAAAACTACTCACGAACGGCAGCTGTCAACTATCGTAAAACGAAACTTATATCGTGGTTTTTAACGTCCAATAACGAATGAGAAACTAACTTCTCAGAAAAAAAAACACCTGAACACCATGAAGCCAGATGACATCATCATACCACCTTAGTGTAAAGATGAGAGAAACGTTTCTACGAGGTATCGTAATTTTTTAAAGTTTTCCCGGCTCATATCTGGATATGTACCCCTCCGCCTCGAATACTGGATATGACGTCGGTCTGTGGTCCCCCGCCCCGAATACTGGATATGACGTCGGTCTGTGGTCCCCCGCCCCGAATACTGGATATGACGTCGGTCTGTGGTCCCCCGCCCCGTAGACGACCTCCGAAGTCAAACTCGGCTTGCAGCAATGCTCCACTCATTATACAGTCTATGGTGACGACAGTTTCTGTCAATAATGAGACGGAGTGATGGAAATTTTACATCTGCAAGATAAAACCATGGAAAAGCAAAATTCAAATGATTTTCAAAGTGTGATTTCAGGGTTTCTGTCCATCATTCAGGGCTTGCTGAAAGCAGGAAGAAGCGTAGAATTACTTATTTTTCACAGAATTTAGACATGAGAATCACTTGTGATACATTCAGGTACCATCAGGAACTTGAGAATCTTAAAATTAAAGCTGTTTTTTTCAGTTTTTGGATTGGGAATTGGTTTGTAAATGCCAGTCATTTAACGGTAAGTGGTTTTTTTTTTTTGCTTTCGTAGGCAGGTTTAGGATTTAGAGGGTTAGATTAAGGCAGGTTTCTTTAACACTCTTTCTGTAAGATTCAAAACACCCGTCAGTTGTTTATAAGACTTCTACAATACCAGACAGAGAGATGATTGATCCAACAAGAGTCAAGAGCCAGGACAGGTTGACACCTGCCAGAGCAAATAATCCCGAGCTGACACAAAACACTGAAATATTTATGACACAAGAAAAGAAACAGGCCTGAAACAATCTGTCGTTGGAGTCATGTTTCTCGTCTGTATGAGACGTGGAAACTTCTCCTGATATCCTGCAGCGTCAGCTCAACACTCACTTTGTCACAAAGGCATTAAGTATTTATGAAAACAAAATATATGAAGCACAGAGTCCAGACTAAAGTTACTAAAAAATGTCTAAGCATCCAGACAGAGCAGAAGAAACTAACACGCTTGTTCTTTTAGAGCAAATATTAGTCTGAGGAGAAGAAAATCTCCTTTAAAGTCTCATTTCAGGTGAAAGTGGTGTCACGGCCACCAGGGGAGAAGTTTTTATTTTGTTTCTGCAACAATACAACGTTGCTTTATGAGCAGTTATGATCATTTTCAGTTCGGCTGAAGATAACGCAGACGGAAATCATCATCGAGGGATCAGCGCTGTAACGTAATGGGACGTTTGTTTACGCATCAGAGACGAATGGATGTGGATCAGCTCGGCTTGTTGTTCAGTGTTTTTCTACGGCTGTTACACAGATAATTTATACAAAGAGGATTTACACTAAAGAGCAGAAACATAACAGCATTATTTCATTTTTGGCTCTTAAGCTGATGCTTTGAAGAGAAACCAAACTGTGTTTTTCAGCTCAGGTAAACTCAACATCTTTTCGTGTCAGCGCGTCGTAAACAACGGTCCATCACAGAGAGAGCGACGAGGCCTCTTCCTCCTCATTCTTTTCTGGAGTGACTTGTTCACGTCGCGGCTGTGAGGTGGGCGTCCTCGCTCTTACACAAGCCTCTGCTTCTCGCCTGCTGGGGTCTGGTGTCTATCAACCCATCTGCCACTTCTCATTCAGTGACAGCGCTTTCTCTTCCTTACGTGACACACTCAGAGCGGGACTGAGGTGTTAAAAGCTTTAAAACCCTGACGGAGCCGCTTATAGACTTCAAAACGGAAACACCGGAAATACACCTGCAGGGTGAAGACAAGCATGTCAGCCAAGTACTGTTCTCCTATTTATGGGTCGAAAACAAATCTGTAAACCCCTGATTTTGATACTTAATTCCTCCTGTATGTCCTTTTCATTTGCTTTTACAGAAGATTATGATTTCGCCTTGTTGTAAAGGAATAAAACGACTGTTGCTGGGTACTGAAGCGGCATGAATACATTTCTAAAAGTGCTGTAACTGCTGCTGGACGGAGTCTGACCTTTGCTTTCTTGGCACTGCTCATGATGTTTCCCAGATCCTCCATGTCGACCACTAAACCTGACCTTTTCTCTTGCAGACCGGACTCGTCCTCGTCGCTGCTGGACTCCAGCAAATCCTCCTGGAACCAGACAGAAGGAAAAAAAACACATGATAATGAGATGAATAATAATAGATTTATTCATGTAGCACCTTTGAAAACACGAGTTGAAGAAGTGCTCCGACAACAAACAAACATTTGTGTAAAAAGAAGGGCTGAATGATCTGCAAAAATATTGTAATCCTGATTTATTGTGCCAGTATTTTTAGGTTCTCCGTCTTATGTGTTGTTGATATGAATTCCTATATTGGAGGGGACGATATTTTCACATAATTGTTGACCTTTTGAACAAGAAAAACATACACGAGGGACAAAAGTAAGATTTTTACAAAAGTGAAAAAACACAGAAGAAATTGTTCTGCACATAAAAATTAGAATATCATGAAAAAGACATAGATTAAATTACTTCCAGTCTTTTTTTCTTGAAATTAAGATAATTATGGCAAAAAAATTAACAGTCTTAGAAAATAAGAAGATAACATAAGATTTGGAGAAAAAAAATGTAAGGCTTCTGAAAAGTTTTGACCATTTTCTAAGTTTCTCCCAATTTTTTGCCAATTTTCACCCATTTTTGCTGCTTTCTGACCAATTTTGCCTCCTAAAACTTTTATTAATTGCTACTTCTTGCCATTTTTTCCACTTTTCACCCATTTTTGCTGCTTTCTGACCAATTTTGCCCCCTACATCTTTTATTAATTTCTTCTTCTTGCCATTTTTTCCACTTTTAACCCATTTTTGCTGCTTTCTGACCAATTTTGCCACCTAAAACTTTTTTTAATTTCTTCTTCTTGCCATTTTTTCCACTTTTAACCCATTTTTGCTGCTTTCTGACCAATTTTGCCTCCTACAACTTTTTCTAATTGCTACTTCCTGACATTGTTTCCTGAAAAGTGGGTAAAAACGACGAAATACTGGTTAAAACAGAGGATTAAAAAAAAAAAATTAAAGATGAGGAACGGTAAAAAGCGTGAAAAGTGGGTAAAAACGACGAACCACTGGTTAAAACGGAGGATTTTGAAAAATTAATTGCCACTTCTTGCCATTTTTTCCACTTTTCACCCATTTTTGCTGCTTTCTTACCAATTTTGCCTCCTAAAACTTTTATTAATTGCTACTCCTTGCCATTTTTTCCCACTTTTCACCCATTTTTGCTGCTTTCTGACCAATTTTGCCCCCTAAAACTTTTATTAATTGCTACTTCTTGCCATTTTTTCCACTTTTCACCACTAAGTAGTTTCTATTGCAAAGGTAGTTTTCAGTAGTTTTTCTCTCTGCTTAAGCAGGGTTGAGAAACACTAGTGTAAAGCATAAAACATCTACTTAAAACTTTTTATCTGATATTCTGACACATTTGAGGTTAAAGAATCAGTGCACCGTCCATGACAAGAATATTGCAGCAGGTTATATCGAGATTTAATCTAATTTATAATTAATTGCACAGTAAAGTAAAAACAAAGCAAGAACTCAGAACACTAAAGACAAAACTCAATCCCAAACAGACAACAACAAAAAGACAAACCCATATAATTGAAATACAAGCCACAGGTACAGAACAACAAGAACTAAGACCTGGAGAACGGTTAGTGTCTGAATTCTTAAAAAGATGAGAGGATAAAACAGTAGAAAGGGATAAAAGTGAAACTATAACGTAAAAATGAAAACACTTAAAAGTGGTTAGAAAATAAGTACAGTATCAATAAGATAGAAGTCACATAAGTAGATAGAAAGATTAAAAAGCTCATAAATAACGGGCTAAAAAGTGGTGAATGAAACAATGTAATGACTTGAGAATATAAATCATCCTGTGACACAGACGCACTCATACAGAACTAGTTGGAAACTGGTCCACGGTTACGTAAAGAGCGACTCCATATGGAGCAGATTTAATGTTCATTGTCATCTGCTCCTGCACCGTTAAGTACCAGAAGCATCAGCATGTTTACGCTGTTAAATGAGATTCATCACATAATGTTCTGAGCGTAAAGCCCGTGCACAGCTGAGCGGNAGGGATAAAAGTGAAACTATAACGTAAAAATGAAAACACTTAAAAGTGGTTAGAAAGTATGTACAGTATTAATAAGATAGAAGTCACATAAGGAGATAGAAAGATTAAAAAGCTCATAAATAACGGGCTAAAAAGTGGTGAATGAAACAATGTAATGACTTGAGAATATAAATCATCCTGTGACACAGACGCACTCATACAGAACTAGTTGGAAACTGGTCCACGGTTACGTAAAGAGCGACTCCATATGGAGCAGATTTAATGTTCATTGTCATCTGCTCCTGCACCGTTAAGTACCAGAAGCATCAGCATGTTTACGCTGTTAAATGAGATTCATCACATAATGTTCTGAGCGTAAAGCCCGTGCACAGCTGAGCGGCTGCAGAATGAAAACAGGAGTCGTACAGTGGGCAGATAAATCAGCGGCGTGTTGGTTCCGCCTGAATGTCACCTCTGCTGAGTGCACTGAGTGCTGCAGACAGAGGGGACACAGTCTCAGCTAGAGTTGGCTCTAAAGGTGCCTGCTACCATGACAACCACTCGTGTGTGTGTGTGTGAGCTGTGATGGGTATGAAAGCGTGTGTGTGAAATGTGTAATTTCGTTGCCTGGTGCTATTTTGGTGTTTTGACATGTCGGACAGCGCTGAGTGACGCCGTCAGCTTCCAGGACGTTTTTAAAGCTGAGCTCACACCGGAAATCAGAGCCTCTGAAAACACATGAACTCACAGAAACACTCCTCTTATTTATCTGCTCTTAATCACACACTGCTGCTCCAGTTCAGGGGAAGCTTTTGTAGCTAAAGTGTCCTTGTAATGTGGAGAGTATCATCTTAAGCTGGAGGAAATTTTCCTAATGAAACATCAGCAAAACACCGTCACAGCCTTTCACCTTCATGTGTTTACTAATAATCTTCACCTGCTTATTTGTATTCAGGGTCAGGAGAGCAGAGTGGAGTTAATGTAGCACTGCTCTGTGCAGAAACCAAGGCTGAAACTTGTTTATGAGCCTCTGTTCAGGGCCGCTGCCTCATCTAATGATGCATTTTTAATGAAGTTAAACTAGGGCTGGGCAATTCATCGCAAATTAGATTAAATCGCAAAAAGCACTGTCGCAATATTTCTATAACCTGAAATGTGTCAAATTATCAGATAGAGTTTTTGCAGCAGATGTTTTCTGTTCTACACCAGACAAACTGTTAAAAACTACCTTTACAATAAAAACTACTTAAGTGGTAAAAACAGCAAAGAGTAGCAATAGAACTTAGTTTGAGGTGGTAAAAACTGCCAAAAAAGCAACAAAAATTGGTGTTTAAATTGGGGTAAAACCTGGAAATACTCAAAAAGTAGCAAAGAATAGTCCAAAAGTGGCAAAAAAAAAGAGTGAAAAGAGACTAAAAATGGTCAAAAAGCAACAAATATGAGCTAGAAAATTTTTAGAGGAAAGTTTAAAAATTGCAGAAAGAATCAAAAATTGTGAAAAACGTGACTAAAAACAGTGAAAAGTGTTAAAAATGGCCACAGTCAACAAAAGAAGCTTAGGAATAAACTTGGAAAATAGTAAGTTCATTGCGAAAAAATGGTCCATAAGGGGCCAAAAAGAGTGAAAAGTGACCAAAAAATGACAAAAAACGACAAAGACTGGTGTTTAAATGGGGGTAAAACCTCAAAATAATCAAAAAGTAGCAAAGAATAGCCCAAAAGTGGCAAAAAAGAAGGAAAAGTGACTAAAAATGGTCAAAAAGCAACAAAAATTAGCTAGAAAATTTTCAGAGGAAACTTTAAAAATTGCAGAAAGAATCAAAAATGGTGAAAAACGTTACAAAAAACAGTGAAATGTGTTAAAATGGCCACAGTCAACAAAAATAGCAAGAAGGTTAGAAATTAACTTGGAAAAAAAATGGTCCAAAAGGGGCCAAAAAGAGTGAAAAGTGACCAAAAAATGACAAAAAACAACAAAAACTAGCAAAAAAAAATTGGGAGTGAACCTGGGAAACAGTGAGAAAGTACCCAAAAATGGTCCAAAAGTTGCAAAAAAAGAGTGAAAAGTGGTTAAAATGTATAAAAATCAGTCCAAGTTGTAGTGGTAGTGGGTTGTTTGTTTAAAAACATAGAAGATGGGAACCTAGAAATAATCACACAAAAATTGCAATTGCAATATAGGAAATAATAATTGTTCAGCCCTTATTTAGAAAGTTAATTCTACTCATACTCTGAAGAGAAACACAACAAGTAGGTCCGGTAAATCCTGTATCTGCACAGTTACATATAACATACAGAAAAGTAGGGGGCAGTGTAGAAGCCATTTCAAATCAAGTAAACAAAGTAAAACCTTTGGTTGAGACGAGTAATTGATTGGAATCAAATGTTTTTATGAATTAAAAGGTAAGTAAGTGGGTTGATTATGGTAAAATCATAGCTTCATTTATACTGTGTCTAAGAATACTTGGTTGGTTTGAGTGGAGTTTTTAATCATATTGGTCAGTCAGCACAGCACGTGGTATTCTTTTGTTCGTTTAGGCTCAGACGAGCTGGAAGTAAAATGTTTTCTGTGCATGAAAGTAGAAAATATATAATATTTTTGTGTTGTTTTGGATTAGTGAAATGATAAAAAAAGGACTTTGAATCATGGAATATGCATCTTCAAGCATAAATGTAATGTCAACTGCAGACCCATGAACACGGGAATTGTTTTAATGGATAAAGTCGACACGCGTCAGGACATCAGTGAAGCTCATTTCATCATGAGGCTTTTAAAAAACTTTCTATGAGGAATCTGCCACTGCATGCAGACCTCAATAAGTCTAATTAAGACACTGAGTCTATTAAATCACATTGTGTTTATGTTACACAAACATACATTGTGACGTATTGATGCATTTCACAAGTAAGGACTGAGATTTTAAAAGGAACGGACAGTTGTAATCCCACATTATGAATATTTACAGTTATTTAAGCCAGAGTTTTGTTTTAGATGCTTGTATGAACTCAGTGTTTCGCTCACAGAGGGAAAACAACACGAAGTCCAAACTCAAACCTTTACATTTACTGAGTTTGACAACAGCACCAAAAGGTAAGAATGTTAACAACACAGTGTTGTTCATCATTAAACATGTAAGAAGGTCAGAGACTGTACCTCTGATCTGTTATTCTCCTCCTCTTCTTCCTCTGGCTGCTGTTCTTCCTTCTTCTTGTTCTTGCAGGAGCCTCCGGTTTTACAGTTTCCACTGCAGCTCTTCTTCTCACCTTTGGCCAGAGTCTGCAGGCGCTTTAACAACTTCACCTTCCAAGCCAGGAAGTCGGCCTGGACGCTGCCGTTACGACTCTTCACCACGTTACAGTCGCCCTCAGCGCGGGTCAGAATCCTCACACCACTCAGCATCCACAGCCACTTGTCCACGTTTTTACCCACCTAAGAAGAAGAGTGGGTGTGGTAAATAGTCGTAAGATGTGACTACATTAAGCCTAGTGATGCATGGTTTTTAAAATAGTTACTTACCGTGTTATAGTGGCCGACATAGACAGAGTTTCCAAGGCCAAACACAGAATATCTGAGGCCTTTGAGGTACGTTTTTCCATATCTGAAGTCCGTGGACGCTTCTTCCAGCCACTTACAGAACCACTCAGCGTTTTCTGTGGGCTGTCCGTCGGTATACGTCGCCACGATAAACACGCAGACTGACTTGTTGGTGCACTGAGAGGGGATGAAAACAGAAATTAAGCATTTAATCCTTTAATAACAGATGTGTCTGTGCTGACAAATCGCCTGAGAAAAGATAACTTAAGATGGAAATTTCAATGTGGACGTTACGTAGTAACCGTTTCAGAACACAGTAACATCCTCAGTTTGTGCTGTAAACCAGAATGTGTGTGTGACGTGTCAAGCATGAAGTCTTTCTGAAGTGAGTTTCAAGTCTTATTTTTGCTGTGTGAGTGTTATTTCAAGGCTTTAATGGTTGCCAATCTTTACAAATACTGTACCATTCCTTGTTTATATTGTACAATAGGCGTGAGTGGCTGAATATCTTTCTCATTTACTTCCGGTTTACATTTTTCTGTCAAGAATTTGAGACAACAGCTGTCTGCCCGCGCACAAAGCTCCAGAGGACACGTCCTTACATTGAAAAGACCTGATTTCATACTCTGCTCCTCAAATCTTAAAAATGGGGAGTGAAGCTTTTTCTCCTTTGCTCTTTTTCAACAGGAGGTCAGTGTTTTGATCACTCAGGTGTCCGCCTACAGCTGCAGGTGCTTTTGAGGCCTTCTGAAGGAGAAGCAGAGCTGTTTCTTCTTCATAGTTTGTAACATGTGAGGTTTTTGATGCTGAAATATAAACAGAACCTAGAAATGCACTTAACCATTCCAGGTTTGGGCTTCATGGAAGTGGTTGTTTATAAAATCTCTTTAAAGGCTTCTTTTGAGAGGATGTAATGCATTTTCATGTGCTTTAATTGAAACAGTATAGGCCATGTCTGATGACTTATGTCTGATCAATTTGAGCTTTACATGGTAATTATATCTACAAAGGAACTAATCATGCTGATAAAGTGAATTCATTCATCGTAGTGAATCGAATCGTGGCATTTCAGTGTTTTCTGAGGCTTACAGTAACCTTTTTCCTTCGTAAAAAATCCTTCAGTGGCTTTTGTGCAAAGATCTGAGATCCTGGAGGATCCAGTGAATCTTTCAGTATCTCTTTTGTTACCGAATAAGAGAAAAAAAAACTCATAAACGTCAGTGTACATATGTTAGTTAATGTTCCAATTTTCAGCTCATCCTGTAAAATTCAACATCCAAACCTCTGTTTGTGTTTTCTTCAGTTTAAAGTGTTTTTCTTTCCCATAACATGCAGAAAATTGGAAAGGGCACTAGATATTGGGCCCAAGCACCGACTCACAGGACATTTTTTGACCGTTTTATGGTCAAGATAAGCAAATAGTCCAGGCAGGCATCTTAGATTGCAGCTTTAAAGGGTTAAGTTATTTATTTATTTATTTGTGATGTGTACTCTTATTGTTGTAAAGTGACCTTGAGTGTCCAGAAAGGCGCTTATAAATAAAATGTATTATTATTATTATTGTAAACACAGGACTGTGCTTTGTAAAGGTGAGCCAGCTTTATTTAACATCTGAAAAACAGAGTCAGTGTAAAAAGATTGACATAATTCCAGGAACGCTGAGCTGGAACATAAAACATCTGCAGGCTCCCTGAACTGTTTGTCACCAGCTTTCAACGAGACAAAAACAACTGTTATTAATTCTTACTTGATTCATTCTGCTCTAATTAGACCTTCCCTGTAAGTATGTGTTGCCAAGATTCATGTCCTTGAAGTTACATTTTAAAGATTTAATTAACACCCTGAGGCAACTTATGCACGCAGCCTTTACAGCACGTTTTATCCTCTCAACACACAGGCAACAATTAATGAGTCACTTCAATTCTCAAGTAAAAGTGAAGGCTTATGTGCTGAGGAGCAGCTCCAACACTAGGAGGCTTCTCTCCAGCTGACATCCTTCAGTGAAGAGCTTCTTTAATTCACCGCCTGTACTCACACAAACACAAAAACAGTTTTTTAAAAATCTTACCTCATCAGCAAGTTGATCGTCTGGGTCGTAGTCTTTCATGTCAATCACCTCCGCTGGTATTCCTAAAGTCTTCACTTCCTCTGAAAGCTCGTTTGCAAAACCCTGAAAAAATGGAGGAAAAAAACTGTTGAAATTTGTCCAACTTTAGAAAATCTATGTTTGATTTGGGGTGAAGGGGGTGAAGCTTTAGTTTTCAAATGGATTAATGGATTTTATTCCCAGATTATCAGGCTTAAGGAGTTCAGATTTTGAGTCATGGTGTGTGCTACTGCAAAATTTGTTACCGAACCAGTATTGCTAATATCAATACTAATACTATTTGCATAGAAAAGCAGCTTGTCTAAATTAATCTGGATAAAACAGAACCAATAAAACTGATGTCTTTGTTTACAAATGAATGTAATTAACACATTTTTCAACGAGGAAGTAATCATGGGCTTTAATTTTTTTATTGTTTTTATCAAACAGTTTGCATGTGGTAGTAAATTAACTATCACAGAAACATGATATTTAGGAAATCAGCAATATCTGATCATTTTAATTATCAATCCCATCGCAAACATATTGATTAATATTGATACCATTGTTGGTATCAATATGTCAATATATCAGTATCACAGGCAGAGTCTTAAATCCTCTGTCTTTCCTTATTTTATTTGTTTTAACAGTGTTGTTGGTTTTTCCTCCCTTTCTTGGTGGTGGTTTTTAGCCTCTTATATATTTTTATATAATTGCTCTTTCTCCTCTACTCCTCCTCACATTTCTCGTTTACTTCTGCCTTATGTACTCTCTCTTTTGTTTCTTATCAAAGTTTCTAATTTCTGTGAAGCACTTTGTAACATTGGTTTGAAAAGTGCTTTATAAATAAAGTTATTATTATTATTATTACTATTATTGAAACTGAAATTTTGAGCTGGGAAATTTAGTGTTGCCAGATGATCATCATGGTACAAGAGTAGAAAGGAATAATTAGGGATAATAAAGACAACAAGGAATGCAATAAAAAGAAAAAGAGTGCTAACTAAAATAGAATGAGCAATAAGATAAGATAAAATAAATATGGAATAGAAAAATAGAATAAAATACTGGATAAGTGTGCAAATAGAACATAGTACTGAAAAGTGTACAATTCATTCAATGGGCAAGAAATAAGTTATGAAATTATAGTGAGTACCAATAAAATTACAGTAAGTTAACTAAAATATTGCAGATATTGCACTTAGTGATAAGTCCCGGTTGAATAAGAACTGAATTAAAAGAATGTGACCGAGTTCATAGTCCAGTGTGAAATCGCAAAGTGAGGAGTTATAAAGACAGAAGGCCACTGGCAGAAATGACCTGTGTCGCTCAGTGGAGCATCGAGGGAGAATCAGTCAATCTTAACTGGGTTTTTAACATTTGTATGTTTTTAAAAATGAGATTAATCCTGATAAATACGAAGAGCAGATTAACAGAGAAGCAAAGATGTTCAGGTTTTTCATATATGTACCTTTGCTGTTCCTGTTTGGGAGCCGTAGAATATTTTAACAGCAGAAACGTGAACCACAGGGTCTTTGCTGGAACAATCGGTTTTCTTCACAGCTTTGTAAACCAACGCTCCAACATCTTTGGAGAAGCTTCTCTGTAAAAAAAGGGGAAAACAGGTGATGGAATAAAGACAGATTAAGCTCATTCTTTTGCTTTTATTTTCATGCAAGACTTTTCTCACCCTCTTCAGTGCCATCTTGACTGAGAACCAGACCCCAAAGATGAGAGCAGCAGCTGAATACCAGTAGAGCCTGTTGTGCCAGAGCCACATGAAGTAGCTCTCAGTGGGACTGTGCACATCCTGAGAGACTGGAAGGAGAAAATAAAACACTCTGAATCCTCTTTGCTAAACAGCTGATGTCACAGATTGCACTCAAATAATAATCATGCACAAGATTATTATTGCTCTGATTGAAATAAGAAATAAATCAGCAGTTTGAGTCACAACCTTGAGTCACCTGCAGCTCATAAAAGGCGGGTGGAGGGCTAACAGGACATGCTAACAAACAATGCATCAAACGTCCCAAAACAAAGCAGTTAAAGTTAATTTCAGGGTTTTAAACTCAACATAAACTCACCTTTAGACTCTAAAGAATACACAGAGTCCATGGTTAATAGAATAAATCCCGTAAAACTCAGCATTGCTACAGAAGAAACATCAAAATACTCAGTCAACTGCTGCTGATGCTGCGCGCAACCATGTTGATGTGTCGCAGAGCATGCTGGGAAGTGTAGTTCTTTTGATAGTGATGACTCAAGCCTGATTTAGAACAGCGTTAAAGTAAATAATAGCAATATAATGTGGGTAAAACTTCAAAGGCACCATTAATTATTAAAATTTACTGCATATGTTTCTTTTAAGTTTCTGAACTCGTCATATTTATAAAACACTCGTTCTATGTTAACCGGAAGTGCTGCCAATGAAACTTTTTATTTCGACAGGATATCTTTTAATTTCGCACCAATATGGATTATTCTAAAGTTTAATTGCTTTTTTATGATATTTAAAGTCGTTTTTAAATAAACAATCGACTGCTCCTTTCGATATATATGTATTTACTGCCATCTAGTGGTTTAAATTGAGGAATACAACATCAAACTTAATCCTGAAAGCCTGACCATCCAAAAAAGACAGAAATTTCTTGGGTTTTTTTTTGTAATTTAGATGTTTATTAACCCTTTTAACAAAATCCACAAAAAAATATCGCTTTATCATTTCGTAATAATAAATTTCTTGCATCATATTTGACACTCTGGGCAGTTTTGCAAACTAATTTATCTATTTTATTATTTTTATTTTTTTGTAAATGTGCATTTATTTATTTCAGAAAACACTCATTTTTAAAAAGTAACTATTTCAATGTTATTCTTTCTGCAACTTCTTGAAAGTCAAGCAACGACACACCTGAAACGTGAGTGGATGATTTCATGAGAGCAGATATTTTGAGAAAGGTTAAAATAAAACTTCAGCTGACTGTAGTGATATGACAATCCTCAAGGTGGTAGAATATGTTTTTTGAAAATATTTTAAACAGGGTTTTAAACAAACTATTTATCATTTTCATGTGATAGAGGTGTTTGAACTCATGTATCAAATATGATATGTTTGACTTTAAAGGGTTAAAATGCTGACAATGCCATTTTTTTTTTTGTTTACTTCTACACTTGGTGAATTCTGAATCCAAACATTCATGTGAAACCTTCATCGTCTGTGTTTCTTAATCAATTATTCAGGAACACAGCTGGTGTATCAGGATCACCTTTCTCTCTACAGAAACTTGGGCCTCACTAGAACAAAAGACGATTTTATACAAAACAATAGTAATAATAACCTTGAGAATATCTGATGTAATTTATGTGAAAACTGCATTTTGTAGACTTGTGTTTGGCTCTGAGGAGATGCCGCCTCCAATGATCACGAACCAGAACAGGCGGAGAAACTGTTGCTATAGCAACTGCGGTAGAAAGACACGTTAGGCTGTCTTTAATCAAGTAAGAGGAAATTTACTGGAAACTTAAAGGTGCTCTTCAAAATAAAACAACAACATTTGCAGCTCAGACTGGTTTAAAAAGAAAAAAAATCCTACCTGCTGGGAAACTTAAAACGATGATGTCAAAGGTCAAAAAATATATAATTATAAAAAAGTATTAAAGGAAGTAAAAAAGTTTAGAATTGTATTGTTGTTATTATTATTATTATTTGATCTTTGTTATGGTTTTAGTCTGCACATATTTCATACTTGATTATATTGGTTCTTTACATACTGTTTTTTCCAAGAAACACTTTTATTACTCTATTCTATGTATTTCACTGTTATGTTTGTACTATAAACCCGCTTGTTTGCTTCTGGCTGTAGTTCTGTAAATTTCTTTTTTCTCATGAAAGCCTTTATTATCTTATCTTATCTCATCTTAACTTACCATATTTTATTAATAATAACATAATGAGCTCCTGCATATAATAACTCAATGAAAATATCATTTGTAATAAAATGGTGGATAGGCTCGTGGAAGTTTGTTTCTTTTTTTTTAGCCTATTTTTTGTTCGGTTATTGTTTGTTTTTGTTACTTTCTTGTTTTTGAAATTATTGCATTTTCCTTTTTAAATGGACCTGTAAGTCTGTATAACAACAACAACAACAACAACAATAATAATAATAATAATAATAATAATAATAATAATAAAAATGATATCCATGTGCCACTTTTCAAAACATTGTAAGAAAGCGCTTCCCATGATAAAAATTAAAATGCAAAAAAGAAGGAGAAAAAAAGGGGACATAATTGAGAAGTAAAAGAGATATGTGGGAAGGAGTGGAAGAAAAAAAAAGACTGTATATAAGGCTAAAAACCACCACTAAATAAGGAAAAACAGAAAAATAATACAGAAAGGAAAAAAAAATGAGTTAACAATTGACAAAATGTTTCAGATCCTGCCTACGATATTTTAAAGCATTTTCACTTAAACAATATCAAGTATAAAAAATGAGGAAAGTTTTTATTTTGTCCCAAAAATGCAAATGAACCTTCGTCATCCTTGGTTAAAGTGTACAACCTGTAGTGCAGGCTCTTATTTTGAAAGCGGAAGTGTGTGATGTAATGTTTGACTTGACGCCGGCAGCAGCTGAAGAGAGAGAGAGAGAGAGAGAGGGAGAGAGAGAGGGGAGGTAAAGGTGCGTTTGTTTATGAATGTAGGGGGAGACAGGGAGGGTGAAGGCGCGAAGAAGAAACGAGCAGGGGTGAGAGGAGGACGAGAGAAGCTGATGAGAGGAAGGAAAGGTGGAAGGAAAGAGGGAAAACGAAGAAGAAGAGAAGAAGAGATGATGTCTGAGCGCATCGCTTCGTGCGGGAGCTTGTATGACAGCACCAACCTGCTGCTACAGTACTGCAACAACGGTGAGAGCTGCTCATTCACCTCACATGACACCAGCGAAAACACACCAAAAAACACCAACACTGCAAAAACACACACACAGACACTGTTTTTAATCACATTTATGCTTTTATGTGCAAAAAAATGGGGGTTTATGGTTTTTTAATTCAGCAAATGAGCCTGATCCTGTTCATTTCAATCAAAAGACATTAAATTCAAAGGGTTTTATGATGATCTCAGGGCTATTTTTGTCTATTTTTTCCTGATTTATTATAAAATTTCTGGCATTCCCTTTTCAAAATGACTTTAAAAAAAGGCAACCTGTTCAGAGATGGGTACCTTTTGCATTCGGTACCAATACCTGGGGATTGGTGCTTTTCTGTGCTATTATGTGCTAATAAATGGTCATTTGTTGTATAATAAAATCTAAAAAATTTCCAATTTTAACATATTGATTTCTCAACATATATCAATACATATTCAACTGTTTGTAATGTAACATCACAGTTAACTAAAATCCACTATTGCTTAATTAATTCACTTCATATACACTGTTTTTTCCTAATTATCCTCTTGTCTTTGGGTCAATTTGATATGTTTTGAAAAGGTTTTCTTTCGTAGAATTGCTTAAAAATTATACAGATGGTTCCATGTTCTGTTGTTTGCATGCAAAATTCGTAATAGCTATTTTCTTTAAATTATATGTGTGCTATGAGAAGTTCTAGCATCTCTCTGCCGCAAAAAAAAAACGAAATAATTTCTAGTCTGTGAGAATACATCAATATTCGAACCTCTGATAATAATCTTAGAGTTAAAAAAAAAACAAAATTTCAGCTTTTTTCTACTCAAAAAGTGGGATATTTTTATATAAATAAGGTATATTATACCATATATTACAGAAATTATAGTGAAATATTTATGAATATGTTGGAAAAATCTTCACTAAAAAGGGGAAATAAAAAAAATTTGGAGAAAATTTTACACCTTGTACTTGATAAGCAGATAGAACAGATAGTGTAGAGTGAACATGAAGCCAATACAAAGACTAATAATAAACAAATTAAAACCCAGCTTTACTTATTTGGTGCCCATAAACTACCAGATTTGGTACCCAT
Organism: Thalassoma bifasciatum; assembly: GCA_008086565.1. NCBI lineage: Eukaryota > Metazoa > Chordata > Actinopteri > Labriformes > Labridae > Thalassoma > Thalassoma bifasciatum. The sequence continues at coordinate 101,229 of RPOG01001981.1, forward strand.
CCCTAAACTTGTCACATGTATCAAGAATGTTTCTGGAAATGTTTTAATAAATAACTTATGGATGAACATATTTCTCTAAATATGATGCAACTGAACGACACAACCATACATGCAGCTTATTTTCTGAGACAGGTGTCAAACAGAGAACTATATTAATTCAATTTAAATTCTGTTTTGGTTGCTCAGCTGTTATTACAGTGATGATATTATAAGGTGTCAGAATCAGAAATATTGTATTAATTCTTGGTAGGAAAATGAATGAGATGGATGTCATAAAACAAGTATTGGTATAAACAATAAGTACAAAATAAGCAGTAAGTGTTTGAGCAGATTTGCTGATAGAACACTCAGTCTACAAGTAGATAAATATGGTAGATAAATACATCCAGGTTATGTACATTTTATTACATGTGTATTGTACTTATGGTGCAGGATTGGTAGAACAGGGTGAAACATTTCTTCACTTGTCTTGAGGTAGTTTTTAAAGTTCCTGTCAGTCCATTCCTTTTTGACACTTTTTGTTGTCAACACAAAACATCACTTCTAATATTTCCTGGATTTGAATATGTGATATCACTTCTCTGCAGTCTCATGTGTCTTTATCCCTTCCTTTACAAATATGATGCAAATCTCTCCGCTGATGTTGCGTGGAGGTTCGATCGTATCTGCGGTGACAATGGAGGATTGTAGTGGCGGTGATGTTTCGTCACGCTGCTTCAAACAGCCCTGACACAGTTATCTTAACCAGTTAAATACATGTAAAGTGATCCAGGAGGGAGCTCACTGTCCCTCCCCCGTTCAGTCGAGTGAACTTCAGACAGGCATATTGAGCAGCAGGTGCAGAGACAGCAAGGGGTCATGGGAGTCTGATTAGAGCTGTATCGTTTGTTTTCCAAGATCTAACATGTGCCTCTTAAAACCATTTGCACGTTGTTGTGGTCCAAAAACCTCCTGCAGCTTCTTTAGCTGTAAGGGTTTTGAGACAACGTGTAAGAAGATCAAAGATTCAAGATCCAAGGAGATTCTTAAAGGTGATGATGAAAAGTAAAAGCATGAAAAGAAAAGTGTCAGCTGCAGGTTAGTGAAGGTGCTCAGAGAGTGACAGATGGTCCTGCAGTGAGGGAGCAGCTGCTGGACCTGAGATCATTTCTTTTTGTCTAACGTCTGGTGGATGTTCTTGTCTGGCTTTCTCTGTAATTTCACACTTCAAACATCTTTATTGAGTTTTCAGCATATGTATGTGTACAAGTAAAAACACAAAAATGCAAACGATAGTTTAACACAAATATTCCACACTGTCTCAAATGGTAATGTGTAGAACAAGAAAGACAAAAAAGTCTGAGAGGCAGTGACCCTGCTGTCTTGAAAAAATAATGGAAATAATATCAAAGAGTTTGCAGCAGATCTTTTTGTTTTTTTTTGTCACGGGCTGGATCAAAGCTCATCTCATGATGATTAAGTTTCAGTGTTATGAAGATAGTTCAGGGAGGTTCCCATGTCTCAAGTTTGTGACAAGAGCCCGACCGATTAATCAACCGATTATAGCATGTGACCGATTCATCCACATTGGCCATTATGTAGCCGATGCATGAACTTTTTTTTTTCTGAGTGGAGATCATGTCGTTCCTCTGTCCACCATTATCTAATTTAAGACTATAATATAGTGTTTTAAAGGCGTGTAAGATGCTTTTTTCATGAAATAAACAGAGATAAATGCTCCTGCCAATACACGTCCACCCTGTTCTATTAAAAGACTATACTATGTCGTTTCAACGTTGCTGTGTCAAAGCATAGACTGTATAAAACATGGACGTAGTCTCCGTGACGTCACCTTTCTGTTACTGCAGCTCCGTTTTGAAGCAGGCGCGGCCATATTGGAATTTGAATGAGTGACGAGTGCCCAAACTCACGGCTATTAGGCGCCTGTCAGTCACGTGATCTGAGCTGTGGCTCTGATTGTGTAAGCTCTCGATCTTAATATCTTCCAAAAGGCCGAGTTAGAAAAAAATCACCCCCCTCACAGTGTGTGCTGTTAACGAAATAAGCGATCCAGAAAGGAGACAGAGTTTGTACCAGGCTTTAAATACGATAATTTCTGCTCTGAAAACGGCTTTTTTTCTGTTTGTTTGTACATGACTTCAGGTTCTTCCGGAGCCAGCCTCAAGCGGTCACTCGAGGAACAGCAGCTCTTTAGCAATTCCATGTTGTCTTATTTTTTCAGACCAGAGGTTGCCGCTTGTGTCATACCCAAAATCATATTTGTGTTCATGTGCGGTATCCTGTGTATAGTAATGTTTTGTTTCATGTATCAGCCGATATATCAGATATTGTCTTTCTTTTGCCCCCAGCTTCGGCATCGGCCCCAAAAATCATACATCGGTTGGGCTCTAATTGTGACATGACATCCTGGTGGCACTGGGCAAGCGTGAGCCACTTCCATTTCGGCAGAATTGCATGTTTTGCTTAACCTTGTAGAGCAGATGGAGCTGCCTGATTCATTTTCTGAAATCCAGCAAATCCATTGTGCCAAGCTCCATTCACAAACGATTTCACCCGGTCCAATATTGACTGGATCAATCAGGGAAATTTCCCTTGTTGAACTGAATCATGCAGCATGGAGAGAAGGTTCTCTGTGACGTTCTCTCCACGTAGAGAAAATGTGTGGCCTTATATACAGTCAGGGATACAGCAAACAAAATTCCACAGGACAACCCCCCTTATAGTGTACAGTCAGAATTAAGTCAATCAGCCGTCCTGGATCAATGAGCATTCTTCCATCTTGATCAATGAGTGATCGGCTGATTAATCACTTCTTCTTCAAAGCAACCAGAGTTGAGTGAATCAAAATTCCAGATGTCTACAGTTCCCCTCAATACAGTCGTAACAAACCAATAAACCAGACTTTAACAGGTATACAAATTCCTACAAGTGGGAAGCGCCTGAAAGTTTGAAAACAATGGTAGCATGTGATGTGGACGCAGCAATATTTGTAGTTTTATCAGAAATGGACTCAATTTCTTCTGTAAAAGAAGAACAGAGAACGTCACTTAGAGCCTTTCTGACAGGAAACAATGTTCTTGCAGAAGAGATTTCGGTGTGCAGGAAAAAAAATCAGCGTTGGAAATCGGCCAAATGAGTTTTATCAGCCTAAAATCTAAAACCCTGCATCCTTAGAATCTGACAGCATCACAAGATTTGAGACTGAGCCTCAGCCGATGTAAAATATCATCTTCTGAAACAGGTGCTGAAAACACCACCTGTGTAAGGTGTGAAGACAGGTGGGACGTCAGTAATAAGGTGTTTTATTCAGCTGTGATGTTGTGGAGACACTGATCAGAGCAGACTGGAGAATAATCCGACAGAGTAACACATCAGAAACATCCTGTCGCCCATGTTGAGTTTGAGTCTGTTGATCACAGCGCTGCAGAAACTGCCAAACCAGCCTCGATCAGATGATTGTTTTCTGTCGGTGTTTCATTCTGTGTCTGCTCCGTTGTTTTTTAAATAGTCTTTCAGTCTCGCTTCGTTTCCCTCTCTGCCATCTGTCTGTAACCAGAGCTCCTCCACGCCGCCGCCATCATCATCATCAACCTTTTCTCCTCACACACATGGTCACATTGTGTTTTGGTGTGTGAACAGTTTTATCAGATGTGGTGTTGATGGAGGTTGTGGGTGTAATTTAAACTAAGATAATCGCTTCGTTCAGCCTCACTAACGCCAACAAACTTAACGGCTTTATCGTAATGATCCTGCTGAAGTACACGTCGACCATCTGTGATGATGCAGAGCGTTAAACAGGCTCAGGATGTGCTTTGACCAGGCATGAACAATTTGCAAAATTAATCTAATTGCGATTATTTTTCCCTTAATTGCAATTAAAATATAATTTGCATTTATTTTTATGCTCCCCATTTCATGCAATGTCAATAACAATGGCTATAGTATAGGGAATGAATATTTAAGGTAATATTATTCTGGTTTTAAATAAGAAAAAACACATAATGAGTGAGAAAAGTAAGATTTTTGCATGAACAGGTAAATCTCAAAATTAGAAATATGAAAAAATTCAATCGTTTTAGTCACTCATTTCAGAAAGTAAAAACTAGATATTATTATTTCAAGCCTTTATTTCTTGAAATGTTGATATTTATGGCTTGTATATGATTAAAACCTCGATTTAGTGTCTCAGAAAATTAGAATATAACATAAGATTGATGATTTAAAAAAAAGATACTTTAAACAGAAATGTCAGGCTTCTTCAAAAAATTTTCCTTTTTGACCACTTTCAGCCTCTTGTCCCACATTTTTTACTGTTTTTTGACCAAATTTGTCATCTTTAACTCATCATTATAGCTACTTCTTTCTGTTTCTTAGATTGCTGTTGTGGGTGTTTTTCTAGAATTGGGTGAAATGTGTGATGTAACCGTGAGTGAGGAGGGCACACAGTGGACATGAGACATCGCTGTAAATGGATGTCTGTCTGTGCCCCACAAGTATCGTGGTGTTGACAAACTGTACGCTCTGTAGTGAATACAGGCTAACCTACGTGATTCACCCATGTACAGCAGGTTGTCATGTCCACTGTGTGCCCTCCTCACTTATAAGGTAAAATGTGATGTGATGAACCGTAAAATACTGTAAATTTCTGTTACAGTCAAAACTGTTTATTCTAAAGTATATAATGGCAACCCTGCTGCCTGTTTGTTTACTGTTTTTTCACATGAAAATTTGTTACAGTGTAGTTTTCAACAGTTAGTCACTTTGGTTGAGCAACACTAGTGTAGAGCATAAAACATCCACTGCAAAAAAAATGATCTGGTATTCTGACACATTTTAGGTCAAAGACATTTAATCTAATTTCCAATTCACTTTCCAGCCCTAGTAGTGACTCAGATACTGAACTCCCTTGAATACTTTTATTTCATAGTCGCAATATCAGCACAAGTCTGATGGAATAAAAAGAGGTTGTAGAAATGTTTCGCCCTGAAGTCCCTGCACATTTAAAGCTCTCCACCTGAAGAAGGGGCTGTAAATGGGTAAAAACAGACCTCATTAAAGCTCTTGTCCCAATGGTAAAAACACATTGAGCTCCTGCGAAAGATTAAGCTAATGCTCTTGTAATCACTTAAAAGTCTTAAATCTGCTCGCACAGTTTGACACCAGCAGCCCCAAATGGCAGCGTGGGGAAACTGTCTGCAGACGTCAAACCTCAGTTAAGCTGCTCTTTTCTCTTGAGCGTCTGCAGCTCTGAGATGCTCGGCTATCCTCTCTCTGCAGTTTTATATTTCACCCTCAGATTTAATGTCATCAGCGGCAGCGATGAGGGCCGAGGAGGAGGAGGAGGAGCCCTCCCACTAGTGCTCACATCCAGAATTAAATTTGGGTGAAGAGGTTTTCTCTGAACGGGCTCCTCTTCACTGTCGAAGCCACATTTTATGACTCTGTGTGTTTGTGATCTGCATGTTCACATAATGTGTGGCCGTTATCACTGTGTACTCAGAAGAAAAACATTACCACGATGCATAATAGAAAACTTGTGGTGTGAAATGGTACACTTTGTTCTTTTGGGCTGCACATTGAGATTAAGATGATGGAGGGAGTGAATGTCTCAGTCGTGACTGCAGAGTCACTGCACAGCTTCAGAGGCAGATGTTGGTGAACTTTTTTAAATTTGACACTTTCACTTTGAAGTAAATTCCCTGTCATTTGGAGGAACATGTCACCTGATTAGTATTAGGTATCGATAACCAGTTCCTGTTAAAGAGACTATGAGGACTTTCTAAGTGATCTATGCCTGGTTATAATCATCAATTCAAAATGAGGTCGTCAGCGCTAAAATATGTTATTTCTAAATACTTATTTCTAGCTTCCAGATTGGGCCAGACGCCTGAGTCTCTATGACAACGCCACACAGGCTGACAAAGTTTAGCAGTGAGGAAAGACATCTGTGTTTTTCTCTGTTGGAAAACAGTTTCTGTGATTTATTTAGTAGTAATGATGGAAAAAGGAGCTGGACTGTAAGACAGGAAAGGGACAGATAAGCAGAAGAAAGATAAACATGAGAGTGATAGAGCACAGGCTAAAGGCTAAACATGAGCTAAGGGCTAAGACAGAGGTTAAGCTGTTTGTGCTAATGTTTAAACCTGAGAGTCTATCAATAAAATGAAGAGCCAGGTTATGTTTGCTCTGCTTGGTGAAGCTGGAGTTGGTAGATGAGCACTGGTAGGACACAACCAGGATTCACTAACGTTACAGACACGTCTCAGAGCACTGAGCTGTGAGTAACATGAAATAGATTGACACTTACATTAACTGCAGTACAACGACAACAACTCACTACAACTACTACTGTGACTGCTTTTGCTCAATTTAGTCACTTTTCATTTCCTTTTTTGCCACCTTTGGACCATTTTTTGCAACAAACTGACTATCTTCCAAGTTTTGTCCCAACTTTCTTGCCATTTTTGCTCACTTTAGCCATTTTTACATCTTTCCACTGTTTTAGAAAAGGGACAGATAAGCAGAAGAAAGATAAACAGGAGAGCAATAGAGCACAGGCTAAGGGCTAAAACAGTGGCTAATCTGTTTGTGCTAATGTTCATTCCTGTCCACATGCAGCAGTTATTCTGCAGTGATCTGTTCAAACCTGAGAGTCTACCGTTAAATGTAGCCAACTACCAAACTAAGTTACAAACTCACAAAGTTTTTCTTGTTGTCATGTTTCTAACAACTACTGTTACTGAATACATTACCTCGTTGTGTTGTATTGGGTGAAAAATGGTCTTGAACAAAGAAAACTAGAGTTAAAGAGTTTCATTACAAGTTACAGGTGAGATTTCTAGCATTAAGACCAGTCAAAGTGCATTCATTACCTACTTTAGACTGTTAAAAGTAGGTTAAAACTTAGATTTCTAGCATGAAGACCAGTCAAAGTGCATTTATGACCGACATTAGAGTTTTTCAAGTAGGTTACAGGTGATATTTCTAGCATGAAGACCAGTCAAAGTGCATTCATTACCTACTTAAGACTGTTCAAAGTAGGTTAAACTCAGATTTCTCGCATTAAGACCAGTCAAAGTGCATTTATTACTGTCATTAGAGTTTTTCAAGTAGGTTACAGGTAAGATTCAGTCAAACCTGAGTTTTCACGACAGTTTGCGTGAGTCCTCCAGCCAGATGGGGGCGCTGCAGTCCACTGCAAACAGCCTCTTGAAGAATCAATTAGGCTTAGGATTAATTCATTGACTCATGACTGACGGGATGTCCAAGCAACTTTTTACCCCCCCTACTGAATACAAAAACACACATGCGCAAGAGACATGTCTGGATTGAGGAGTGAGAGGAGCACCAGCAGAGACTAAAGAAGCAAAACCACAAAGAGGATTACATACTGACGTCTTAAAACATTTACCTGACAATTTATACTTAATGCTTGCAATATGGTTTGCAATATTTCATACATCTCAGGTGCAAAACCTAACTATATATGGAGTATATATCAATTTATCCCCCAAATAGTCTGTGGTACAAAGAATGTGCACACTCTACTCTACATCCATACATGATATGAGTTCTTTTTCCTTTTTGAGCTGTCATTTAGAGAGAGACCCTGAAGAGGTCGCTAGCCAATCATAGGGCTCACAGGTAGAGACAGACAACCTACGGGCAATTTAGAGTGACCGTTTGACCTCATGAGTGTGTTTTTGGACTTTAAAGATGACTTTACTCACCAGAATCGATCCCTTTGATGTTGAAATAACTCTAAATCAATCAAAGAAACGTAAAAGGCCAAAGTGTCTGTTTTCTCTTTTCTGTAGAGTAAAAACAACAGAGTCATGAGAGCTGTGTCACCTTTGTGTGTGTGTGTGTGTGTGTGTGTGTGTGTGTGTGTGTGTGTGTCATTGATCCTGGCTCTGCAGCATCTCTTCCTGGTACTGCCTGGCTGTTCAGATGCTGATGTTGGCGCAGTGTGTGTGTGTGTAAGTGTGTGTAAGTGTGTGTAAGTGTGTGCGCTTGGACCTGAGCCATGCTCCACCCCTCCTGCCCTCATCCTCTCTGCCTCCAGCTAACAAGGCAGGGAGGAAGAGGAGGAAGAGGAGGAGCAGAGTGAGGAAGGAGGAGGAGAGATGGAAGTGAAGCAGGATGGTTAAAAGGGGGAGGGGAGGATGGGGAGGAAGAGGGAGTGGTCCAGGAGGCGAGGAGGAGAGAGGAGGAAACGGACAGAGGGAGGGGTGTAACATGAATGTGTGTGTCCAGGAGAAAGAGAGAGAGAGTGGTGTGTGACGGGAAGGGGAGGGCGTCCGAGTGCGTAGAGCGTCGTGGGGAGGAAGAGTGAGAGTGAGTGGACGACCGGCCTGAGTGTTCGTCTGTGGAACGACTCACAGGTTGATTGACAGGAGGGGGGAGCGGGCTCTTGAGGGCGTATGATGGCAGGTAGGCGAGACGAGCTCCATCCTCATCATCCTCATCCTCATCATCATCACTTCACTGCTCTATGAATATTTCAGCAGCTTTCAATTTTCTTATTGCCCCGCCGACCTCCCATCATCCATCTCTCCATCTCACCTCCCCCTCCCCCTGCATTTCATCATCCATCTCCCCCCCTTCTTCCTCTTTTGTTTCTTCCTCCTCTACATTCATCCTCCTTTTTCTTCAGCCATGTGCTCACATCAGCTGCTGCTTCCTCACAGTGTCGTCTTTCTGTGCAGGGATGAAGTTTGATGTGAAACAGGACGTGTGTGTGTGTGTGTGAGTCGCTTACTGAATACCAAACAGATGTGGCCCTTGTTTTATTTGACAGTAATGAAACCTTTCTGAGGTGTTAGAGTGTGTGTGTTAGTATGGTAATTCAAGGGCAAATCAAAAAGTATCCAGCTCTGCAGTGTTTCTAAACAGGTGTGTACCTGTCAGCAGAGGAGATGAAGGTGAACTCTGGTGATCCCTGCGTATTTCATTTTTTCTCACCTTGTGTCATTACTCTTTGTCCTCGGTGTAATTCAGTTTACATGCTGCGTACGACTAGAAATAATCATGTTTGAAAGCTTAACTCACCTCTTTAGTGCGTCGTTGTATTTTTGCATCTTGTGTTTAAGTGTGTTGAAGTTTTTGTCACATTAAGCTGCAGATGAGAATCCAAGAAGATGCAACTTAAAGGGACAGTGAGGACTTTTTAAGTGATCTTGGAAAAAGTCTCATCTCTGGATATATGCCTGGATTCACAACTTAATATGAGACTATCTGCGCTAAATTAGTTTATTTCTTAACACTATTTCTTAGCTTCCCAGTGAGGTTGGGCAGGACAAGATTGATTTACGGCCATAGACTGTATAATAAGTGGACGTAATGACGTTTGGCTCAAACTGAAGCCTCCAGCAGATGCCCCGCCCCCTGGTGTCTGGCTGCAGTATAGGTCATAAGCCCCGCCTCCCCATGTATTCCAGATATGAGCCGGGAAAACTTCTAAAAAATTACAATACCTGGTAGAAACGCTTCTCTCATCCTTACGCTAAGGTGGTATGACGGTATAATTTGGCTGCATTGTGTTCAGGTGTTTTTTTTACTCAGAAGTTAGTTTCTCATTAGTTATTGGACGTTAAAAACCGCGATATAAGATTCGTTTTACGATAGTTGACAGCTGCCGTTCGTGAGTAGTTTTTATCGGGGATATAAGAAACTTCAGGAAAGCGAGCCAAAAGGAGAATAAACCTTCTGAAGAAGAAGAAATAAATATTTTTATATCTCTTTTTTACTTGGCTCCACTGGAAATTCTCTACTGCTCAGACTCTGGCTGCACAATGGTAGCTAGAGAAACAGGGTTTTTGGCTTCAAAAACGTAGAACGGTAACAGGCGGAAGCACGCTGTCCATTTTATATACAGTCAATGTTTACGGCACGCAGAAGTCTCTATGACAACGCCACACAGGCTGACAAAGTTAAGCAGAGAGAAAAGAGATCTGTGTTTTTCTCTGCTGAAAATGATTTCTGTGATTAATTCAGTAGTTACAGTGGAAACAGGAGCTGGACTGGGTGACAGAAAAGGGACAGAAGAGCAGAAGAAAGCTAAACAGGAGAGTGATGGAGCACAGGCTAAAGGCTAAAACAAAGGTTAAGCTGTTTGTGATAATGTTCATTCCTGTCCACATGCAGCAGTTATTCTGCAGTGATCTGTTCAAACCTGAGAGTCTATCAATAAAATGAAGAGCCAGGTTACGTTTGCTCTGCTTGTTGAGGTTGGAGTTGGTAGATGAGCACTGGTAGGACACAACCAGGATTCACTCATAGATTCATCATGATGTCAACCAACTCTGACCTCTGAGGAACATGCCCCTTGTGGACATTGTGCACATTTTGTTTTGAGCTTTTCATGCCTTTAATTAGAGAGGATAGGACAGTGGATACAGTCAGAGACAAGGCGAGAGCTGAGCAGAGCCTGGTTGAGTTCACAACAACAACAACAACAACAACAACCCACTACCACAACAACTGTGACAGCTTTTTGTCAAATTTACACTCTTTTCATTTCCTTTTTTGACACTTTTGGACCATTTTTTTTGCTCTCTCCTGACTATTTTCCAGGTTGAATCCCAAATTTCTTGCAAATTGTTCTTGTTTTTGCCTATTTTTGACACTTTTCACCTTTTTTCACCACTTTTAGACCATTGTTTGCAACAAACTGGCCATTTTCCAAGTTTCATCCCAACCTTGTCACTATTTTTGTTGACTTTGGCTATTTTTACTACCTCTTTTCACTGTTTAGTCCGATTTCCACCATTTTTTGTACTTTCTGAAATTTATAAGAAATTCCTCCACAGTTTCTCGCCAATTTTTGGTGCTTTCAGACCATTTTAATCACTTTTCACTCCTTTTTGCCACTTTTGGCCAATTTTTTTGCTACTTTTTGAGTATTTCCAGGATTCTTCCCAGTTTAATTGCCAATTTTTGTTGCTTTTCAAACTAAGTTTTACAGTTACTATTTGCTGTTTTTGCCTCTTTTTACTACTTAGATCGTTTCTTTTGAAAATATAGTTTTTAACAGTTGGTCTCTTTGGTTGAGCAGGGTCAAGTAACCAGTGAAAACATCTGCTGCAAAAAATGTAGCTGATATTTTGACACATTTCCGGTCATAGAAATATTACACTGTCTGTGATTAGAATATTGCAACAGGACATATTGGGATTCAAACTAATTTACTGTAACAGATTTAACCACCTCATTGAACTGTTTATACATTTACAGTGATAAACACCACATGTTGGGTAGAGTTATATAAACTGACATCACAGCGTCAGAATAATAAAACAGTCTCTTCCTTTTTCCTCATCTCTCTGTTTGACTACAGCTTCAGTTTATGCCTCATGCTGCTTTAGATAAACATCATTATTGCTGTATTTAGTCAAACATTAATCACTCTGAGCTCTTTCTGTTTCTCTCTCCATCTCCTCCCACGTACAATCTGTCACTGACGTCTTCTCAGGTTGGATTCTTTCTCCCAGTCTTTATTCTTTGCTTTCTGACCTTGCTCATGCGCTTTTATTATGATTAAGAGGTTTTAAAGTCTCATGGTCACTGATTTTATTTGCTCAGTGATAGCTTTTTTTTATGTAAAGAAACAGTTTCGGAGTAGAGAGTGACGTTTGCTCGATGTAATCTGAAGTTCTCCTGCCTCTCTCTCCGACTCCTCTCCATGCAAATCCTCCCTGAGCTGGATTTCTGTATGTAAATCTGAGGCTTCTTTTTCCTGCGGCAGCTTCCTGTCTCATTTGACTGAAAGATGTGATACAGTAACAGTTACAGTTCTCTCTGTGTCCCCGGCTCGGCTTACAGGACTGCACTGATGCATGCTGGGAGAGCTGGATCTGCTCCTGCTGAAGCCCTGGACTGATAATCACACGAGTGACCTTTGCATTGAAATTAAAGACGAGTGCTGAGTTATTTCTGGTTGGTTTTCATCTTTCAGAGATAAACTAAGAACATGTCAATGTTAAAAAAAAAGTTCCCTGATATGAAGTTTGACTGTGTTGCATGAAAAATAAACTTGACAGCGCACTTATGACCCCATACTGTGACAATGTTCTTAAAGACTAAACCAAAAATGGACCAAAAAACTAAAAACAAAAGGTGTGAAATACTCAAAAGAGCTTGGCAGCTTAAAATTACACTACCAGTGTACACATGTATTTTGCAATGTTGGATCTTAAAAAGGTTTTGAGTAGAGTTTCATAATGCCAAAAGAAGAAATGAGAGTAGGCGATTTACTGAAATCAACAATTAAAGGTAAATATTCTGTTCATCAGCCTCTAAAGGATAAAATCTGCACAAAAATATGTATTGAAGGTGATTTTCTGTCAGGTATTCTCTCCGTCATGACCTCCTGATGGTAAAGACTAAAAATCTTTCTCTCTTTGAACGTGGTCGATTGTTGAGCTGCAGAATCAAAACCTCTCACAACACAACGCCATCACTGCTGAGGTTGGACGCAGTAAGACAGACATTTAGAATTTATGAGAAGATCCTGAGGGTTATGGAACAAAAAAAGTTAAAAACATTTCACCAGCTCTGAGCCCGAGGATCTGATTGGCTGCTCATCAAGACACGGGACGATCCTCCACCCAAATGAAGGTGGTTACTGGAGCCGACTGCAGCCCAATAACCATCAGACGGCGTCTGAGAGAGAAGAGCTTTAAGAACAAAAACCTCTTCAAAGGCCTCGTCTCCTTCCACTACATTTGGACTTTGACAGAGAGCATCATGGGACGTTGAAAGGTGGAAGAAAGTTTGATT
>RPOG01001982.1:0-80000 GCA_008086565.1 Thalassoma bifasciatum
GATGCCGCCGTGCGGCAGGAACATGTGAGGGTAGAGCAGGCCGTGCGACATGCCGGGGATCAGGAAGGGGTTGAAGGTCAGATGGCTGCCGCCGCCCAGGTGAGCGGCGCCGAACTGCCCCCTGCTGGTGGAGGTGATGATGGCTGCTGGCTCCGCCCCTCCCGCTCTCTTACTGGCGTCTGCGGCGTCCTTCTCCTCCAGGCTCTGCTCCTTCTCTCCTCCTGCTGAGCTGGAGGAGGCGGAGCTCTCAGCCGGCGTCGTCGATGATGGGCTCACGGCTTCGGATGTGGAGGGCGCCGTTGTTGTGGTGACCTTGGCAGCGGGTGTAGAAGAAGAAGAGGAGGTGGCGCTGGCGTGCGTCGGCGGCTGAGGCGGTGGAGGGTGAGCCATCATGGCGCTGACGCTGAACAAAGCGTGCTGCGGGATCGCTGCCCCATGGGGGTGTGGGATGCCGTGAAGCATCATGGGTAACATATTCAGCCCGTTCTTGGCGTCATCTGTGGACGCCGCCGAGCCGCTCGCCTGCACCGCCGCCGAGAAACCGTGAGGGAACCCGGCCGCCATGATCCCAGAGATGGGGATCCCGGGAATCCCCCCCCTTAGGTTCTGCATGGCGACCATGGAGTCCATGCTGCCGATCAGACCGCCGTTCATGAAGAGGGGCGGGGCCAGACCGGAGGAGGCGGAGTCTGAGACGGAGAGGAGCGGCTTGGGCATCTCGTTGCGAGGACGGCGCCCTCGACGGCGAGAGTTTGGGTCTCTGTTCACGGGCTCGGTGAGGATCCTGGAGAACTTCCCCTCGGGGAGGAAACCCTGTGGGCGGAGCCAAGAGGAGGTCAAAGGTCACAGTGACATCAGAGCCGCCCTCACAGACTCAAACATGGTAAACGTGTTTTTACTCACCGAGGTTTTGACCACGTCGGCCCAGTCTGGAGCCACAAAGTACTCCGAGTTTGCGTCCAACCACCTGGAGAGCTCCTTGATGGCCGGCGCCATCGCACCGCCGAGCTGCAGGGCGAGGACACGAGAGGGAATTTAACCACAGACACAGACGCCAACGTTACAGAGCATGGAGCGAGTGTTTGTGGTCGTTTGTTTGTTTGTTTTGTGTCCGAAGTTTCCAAGTGTTTCTTGGTCTTGTGTTTCGTGTTTTTCGTGGTCGTGTGTTTCGCGGTCGTGTGTTTTGTGTGTTTCGTGGTCGTGTGTTTCGTGTGTTTCGCGGTCTTGTGATTCTTGTTTTTTGTGGTCGTGTGTTTCGTCTTTTGTGGTCGTGTGTTTTGTCTTTTGTGGTCGTGTGTTTGTGGTCGTGTGTTTTGTGTGTTTGGCGGTCGTGTGTTTCGTGTTTTGTGGTCGTGTGTTTGTGGTCGTGTGTTTCGTGTTTTTCGTGGTCGTGTGTTTTGTGTTTTTCGTGGTCGTGTGTTACGTGGTCGTGTGTTTTGTGTTTTTCGTGGTCGTGTGTTACGTGGTCGTGTGTTACGTGGTCGTGTGTTTTGTGTGTTTGGCAATCGTGTGTTTCGTGTTTTGTGGTCGTGTGTTTCGTCTTTTGTGGTCGTGTGTTTCGTGGTCGTGTGTTTTGTGTGTTTCGCGGTCGTGTGTTTCGTGTTTTGTGGTCGTGTGTTTGTGGTCGTGTGTTTTGTGTTTTTCGTTGTCGTGTGTTTCTTGGTCGTGTGTTTCGTGTGTTTTCGTGGTCGTGTGATTTGTGTTTCTCGTGGTCGTGTTTTTCGTGGTCATGTGTTTCGTAGTCGTGTGTTTTGTGGTTGTGTGTTTCGTGGTTGTGCGTTCCTGACCCGCCGTCCCGTGCCGCGGTGAACCACAGGAACTCGCTCTTCTCCCGTCAGCGTGTTGATGTCCAGTTTGGTCGGGTCTTTGCAGCGGTGCCTCCTCTGTTTGGGACGCTCCACGAAACCGTGCAGGAGGCCGGCGCCGGACTGAGAGAGAGAGAGAGAGAGAGAGAGAGAGAGAGAGAGAGAGTCAGGCGAGCTCGTCTTAAAGGGCCAGCTCCTCTTTTTTAAACCAATCGTCTCCCTCACGTGGGCGAAGGCGGGCAGGTCCATGCTGTATCCCGGGTTCTGCCTCAGCCACTCGATCAGCCCTTTGCTCGCCGCCTCTCTGTCGATGGCTACGATCTCCGGCTGTGGCGGCGTCTGGGTCGGGGTTGGCGTGGAGGAGGAGGAGGACGGCGTGGGGGGACCGGCGGGGCGCTCTGACGGCGAAGGTGACGGCGAGGAGGTGGAAGAGGAGACGGAGGAGTGGCTGATGACCTCTACGCGGCCCTGCAGAGACACAAAGACAGAAGAAGAGTTCAACCAATCAGGGGCCCCGCTCTGTTTTCCCACAATGCACTGGGGGTGAGGACACACCTGAGAGTCGGGCAGGTGCAGTCCTCGGTTCTTGGTGAACTCCGAGTACAGCGCCTCCACGTTTCTCCTCCTGCCCCGCCTCCTCCTCAGGGCGTCGTCTCCTCGCAGGCTCCCGTTCACGATCTGTCCCGTCACCGGGTGGATCAGCCCCGCCTGCAGGATGCCCGCCATGTCGATGCCCACGGAGCCCGTCAGCGGGGCGTTGATGGGCGGCGGCGGCGGCAGCTTGTGACCTCCTCCCGGAGCCACCACGGCTTCTCCCGCCGTGCTGGAGGCGCTGATTTCTCCAGACGGCTTGGTCAGATCGATGGCGGCTTCCTGCCAGCCGTTAATCAACATGGCGCTCGTACGGTGGGAGGGCGGGGCCACCACGGGGGCGGCGCCGCTCGAGCTGGTGGTGGTGGTGGCGGAGGACGCGGGTTTGCCTGCGAGGACTTTGGCGGCGGCCGCGGCTGCCTCGTAGTCGAAGGAGCGGCGCCCTCCGGCTCGTTTGAGCTCGGGGAGGAAGGGCGGAGCCACCAGCCGCTCCTGTAAGAGAGGCAAGGAGGTGAGGCGCCAAGCTCCGCGCCCGCAAGCCCCGCCCCGCTGCATGTACTGTCAGGGTGGAACAGGTGGGTGAGGGGCGGACAGGAATGGGAGAGAGACGGTGGATTGTTAAACACACATATGGACCGAGACACAACACACACACACACACACACACACACACACACGTAAAGAGGAGGCTCACACACCTGCTCAGGTGTCATCAAACAGATTCCTACCCATGATGCTCCTCTCTATGACTCATTAATCAACTGAAGCCGGAGTCCGACACCAACGCTGAGTCATGGAGACCAGAGGAGTCAACATTAGCACAAACACTTTAGCTCCTGTTTTAGACTTTAGCTCCTGTTTAAGCCTTTAGCTCCTGTTTTAGACTTTAGCTCCTGTTTTAGCCTTTAGCTCCTGTTTTAGTCTTTAGCTCCTGTTTTAGACTTTAGCTCCTGTTTTAACCTTTAGCTCCTGTTTTAACCTTTAGCTCCTGTTTTAGCCTTTAGCTCCTGTTTTAGCCTTTAGCTCCTGTTTTAGCCTTTAGCTCCTGTTTAAGTCTTTAGCTCCTGTTTAAGCCTTTAGCTCCTGTTTTAGACTTTAGCTCCTGTTTAAGTCTTTAGCTCCTGTTTAAGCCTTTAGCTCCTGTTTTAGACTTTAGCTCCTGTTTTAGCCTTTAACTCCTGATTTAGCTTTTAGCTACTGTTTTAGCCTTTAGCTCCTGCTTTAGTCTTTAGCTCCTGTTTTAGTCTTTAGCTCCTGTTTTAGTCTTTAGCTCCTGTTTTAGTCTTTAGCTCCTGTTTTAGTCTTTAGCTCCTGTTTTAGTCTTTAGCTCCTGTTTTAGTCTTTAGCTCCTGTTTTAGTCTTTAGCTCCTGTTTTAGTCTTTAGCTCCTGTTTTAGTCTTTAGCTCCTGTTTAAGTCTTTAGCTCCTGTTTTAGTCTTTAGCTCCTGTTTTAGTCTTTAGCTCCTGTTTTAGTCTTTAGCTCCTGTTTTAGTCTTTAGCTCCTGTTTTAGTCTTTAGCTCCTGTTTTAGCCTTTAGCTCCTGTTGTAGACTTTAGCTCCTGTTTTAGTCTTTAGCTCCTGTTTCAGCCTTAAGTTTCCTGTTTTAGCCTTTAGCTCCTGTTTTAGCCTTAAGCTCCTGTTTTAGCCTTTAGCAGCATTAACTATTGAACAGAGGTTGTTTTCTAAACTGTCTCATATCTTCTATTTTCACATGTAGTCTGACTGTTTTGTTTGGTCTGTTTATTTGTTTACTTCTCTGGATTTCTGTTTCTGAAAGTGGAGCTCATTTATTTTTTTCTTATCTTTAACTTTCTCTTAAATATAGAAAATAAACCATAGGAATATTTGGCATTTCAGTTATTTATTCACTGTATTAATCAGTGGAGAAGTTACAGGAACAAAAAATTAGATAAGTCAAATTAGAAGTTAAATTAATCCATAGAAAAATAAATAAATGAAATCAAGCATGGGAAGGGAATAGTAGTTGTAAATGTTTTTTGAGTGTTTTTATTTTTGTCTTTTCTTTATTTTCATTGGTTCATGGAGCATTTTAAATTTATTTAGAAAAAAAAATACCAATTCAGGGAGATATTTCAGGGTCTGGTTTTATGAAATTTGTAAAGATATATAAGTTTATTACAGCAGAATCACCATATTTAATTTCTAATCTTACACCAAAAGTTATCATGTATTGAAAATAAATCTGGAACCAACTGATTTTTTTTTCACAACTGATGGAAAAAACTGCGTCCATGTTACAGACATAGGCTGTCAGTTGAAAAAAAAAAGTGAATAAGTGATTTATACAGACTTTTATGAATCTCTCTCTCTTCACTTCTATCTCACTGACTTTAACATGTTTGTTGTTGTGCTGATTTATTCCAGTAGGTGTCAGTAATTCACATAAACCTGATGTTCCTGCATAGACAAACGCCATTAGCGCCGTGCATTGTGGGAAACAGTACGCCAGGTAGACTGGTCCGTTACAGACTGAGAAATTTTCCCGGATCAGTAGAAACATCCGGGAACTTGTAGTTTACTACAGATCTACCAAGTTTTCACAAACTGATACTACAAACTGCGTCTGTGTCAAAGTTCAGCAGCTTTTAGAAGAAAAGTGTTTTCTGCAGTCAGTCTTTAAATGCATCAGATATAGAGAGAGAAGTCGTGTCCGTGCACAAATAAGTTTGTATCGATTAAATTTTCAACACTTCACAAATGAGGGCTCAAACTTCAAGTTGATATTTCTGTCCACATTCTGACTTCAAGACGTTGCCAAATATTCCAAAATCTACGCTTTGCAGCTTTTATGTGTCCCTGGTGTTGATCAGTAGAAACATCAAGGAACTTGTAGTTTACTACAGATCTACAAATTTTCACAAACTAAAAACTGAGTTTCAGTAAAAGTAGAAGGAGGTTTGGAAAAACAAACTCAGTTTTAACGTTTTAGCATCAGTGACTCCTCTGGTCTGAGCCGTGGACGGAGAGCGAGCGTGGAATAACGTGGAGAATAACGAGGAGAAAAACGTGGAGAAAAACGTGGAGAAAAACGTGGACAGATGTACAGAAATGAAACACAGGGTCCAGTCCTCAGGTGGGACGGTGGTTCTCACCTTGGGGAGTCTGGTGAGGGGGGGCGGGATGGAGAAGCCCAGTCCAGCGGCGCTCTGCTGGACTCTGCTCTGACCCTGGACGGAGCTGGACGCCGTGGCGGGCAGGAAGGCGGCGGCGCGGTGCTGGTGCTGCTGGGACAGACTGTTGGCCAGGCAGGAGTTGACGGGGAGGGAGGCGGGAGAGTCGTACTGCTCGCTGGACGACGGCCACTTCCCCTTCAGGATGGCGTGACAGATGCTGTCCAGGCGGTTGATGATGACGCGGTCCTGCAGGGGGCGACATCATCGTTAATGTGGCAGAGATACGGTGGACTAACTCGCCTAACTCTGACGGCCTCAGCTTTACCTTTGGCCACTCGGAGAAAGAGTAGAGCGCTTTCTCCTGCAGCAGCTGAGCGATGGTCGGCTCTCTGCTCTCAGCGAGGCTGTCGGGAATCTCACACATCGATATCGGAGCGGCGAACCTCGGGCTGCCCACGTAGCCCTCCGACACCGTCACTGAGGAGAAAGAAGAAGAGCAGATGTTTAAAGAATAGCGGAAAAATTCATGAACATTTTAAAGCAAAAACACTTCTGAAAGTTGAAGGATTTTCAGGCAGAACTTTTCTGAGACTTTAAAGTGAACCCTGAGCTGGAAAAGGACGGAAACCACTGCGCTAAGTTGAAAAGTTAGAAAAATTAGAAGTTAGAAAAGTGAAAAATCAGAGCAATCATCTCCTGAAGAAACTGATTAGTTTAAAATTCAAACAGTGAAAATCAGACAAAATTTGAAGGGGAAGAAAAAAAAAGAAAAGAAAAAAGATGTTGAGATGCTGAGTCGTTGTTTGAACATTATTTTGAAAATCCGGACTGAGAACAGAGGAGGAGCCTGATATTACCTGGCGTGGTCGGCCTCTCCTCCTTCACCTGAGCCTTGGCCTCCATCAGCCCGTCGGCGGGCTCCAGTTTCGGCGTGAGCACGGTGCTGTCGGCCTCCAGCTCCTGTTTGCCCTCAGACTTGACCTGGGCTCTGAACTCCAGCTGATCCGCTTTGACCTCCGCTTTGATCTGGGAGCTGTCGGGAAACGCCGTGAACTCCAGACCCTCCTCCGCCTTCATGGACTCCGTCTTCAGACCGGACCCCAAACCCAGCCCCAGCTCCACCGGTTTGACCTCGGCTTTGACCTCGGAGAACGGCGTGAACTGGAGCAGCTGGGGTTTCTGGTCCTGGCTCTCAGGCTTCAGGTGGAGGCTCAGGTCTTCAGGTTTGGACTCCAGAGTTTCAGACTTCACGGGGAAGTCCACCTGCTCAGACTTGGTCTCCAGGTCCTCGGACTTCACGGTGTAGGCGAGCTCGTGTTTGACGGCGGAGCTGTCGGGGTAGACCTCCTCCAGGGTCTCGGTCTTGATGGGGAGCTCCAGTCCTTCTGGTTTCTTCTCCCTCACAGAGTCCGGGAGCAGGGACAGCTTCAGATCCACCGGCTTAGTGTCAGAGAGGAGCCCCTCCTTACTGTCCTGGTCCTGGCCCTGGGTCAGCTCCTTATCTTTAAAGTCCTCAGAGGGGCCTTCGTAGTCCTCCTCAGTCTTGATCCTGGTCTTGGAGGTTTCTCCAGACTCTGCAGGATCAGAGGAGAAGACCGGAGGAAGAGGATCCTCCGAGAACTCTGAGTACAGACTCTCCTGCTCCTGCTCTTCTGGTTTCACGTCCTCCTCACAAAGGGGGACGTGCATCAGAGAGACCTGATCCACCCCCCCCGCAGAGACCTCATCCACCTGGTCTGGACCGCCCCCCTTACAGACCTCGTTCTCCTGCACAAACTCTCCCATCGTGTTCCCCATCAGGGTCTCAGAGTCCAGAGAGTTTTCCTCCGTGGGGTCCAGGATCATCCCGTCCACGCCGTCCCCTGGCTCCTCGATGGAGGGGGGGCACGCCGCCAGCTTCCCCAGGAAGGGCGGGATCCCCTGAGGATGATCCCGGAGCTCTGCACACACCTCCATGCTCTCGTCCTGGTCCATCTCAGCCAGCTCCAGCTCTGGATTCAGGACCTCCAGACCCGGGTCAGGACCTGGGGGGGGACACGGAGACGTTTGAGACAACATTGACATACTCTAAATTAAGAAGCTGCTTAGGTCCCTGCCTCCACCAGGGGGCGATAAAATGACTGTGACTGACTCATCAACTGCCATTCATGACCTGTCTGACTTTACTTGCTTCTGACTGATCTGGCAACCCAGCTCCAGTTTAAGCCTCTAGCTCTTTATAAAACCTTGAGTTTGTTTTAAACCTTAAATTTATGTTTTTGGCCTTTTGCTCATGTTTTAGCCTTGAGTTTGTATCTTCAAATTAAACCTTTGTTTTAGCCTTGAGTGTTGTTACGTTATGAAGCTTGTGTTTGAAGCCTTCAGCCTTAAAGTTTTTAAACTTTCAGTGTCTGTTGTGTTGAGGGGACAGAGCTTTTTCTGTCGTTGCCCCTAAATTGTGGAACGAGCTCCCCCTCCACATAAGAGTATCCACCTCACTGTCTGTTTTTAAAACTCGTCTTGAAACCCACTTTTATTCCTTGGCTTTTAACACACCATGAGACTCGACTCTGTTTTAGTTTATTTTTAGTTATTGTTTTACTCATTGTTTTTATTGTTCTTAAATTTGTTTTTAGGAACAATGAAACAATGGAGCAATAACTTAAGTGTTATATATGATTTTTTATCTTTGTTCCAGTGTTTCTTCATATGTGTACAGCACTTTGTTTTCAACTATGGTTGTTTTTAAAGTGCTCTATAAATAAAGTTGAGTTGAGTTGAGTTTAAGCCTTGAGTTGCTGTCCCAGCCATTAGCTACAGTTTTAGCCTTTAGTTTCTTTCTTAGGTTTAAGTTTATCCTGAACATGAAGAGAATACATAAAAACAAAACAACAAAATCAAACAATGGCATGTTCAAAAAGGAGTAGGAAGAAGTAAAACGTATCAAGTCCCCGATTACATGATTAACATGTTGTGGTAAATTTCTATAAATGTCTCTAGTTAAATCATATATGCATATCCATACATATTCATAAATACACATACATATACAAATTCATACACATGAATATAAACATACTTATATATATATATACTTGCATACAAACATACATAATATTTGATAATGATAATAATACCTTTGTTTTAACCTTTAGCTCTAAAGTCAAATTCCTTATATGCTTCTTGAAGATACTTGGCAATAAAAGCCATTCTGATTCTGATTCTGATTCTGTTTCTGATTCTGATTCTGATTCTGATTCCAGCCTTTAGCTCAGGGATGTACGGTGGCCGGGAAGGGCAGAACAAAATTACAAATTGTGAAACACTATTACAATGGTTAAGACAAATTTACATTTTAGAAAACAATTTTACATCGTGATTTGTTTTAATTTAATGGTATTGTGTAAATGTTCAGGACTTTGTTTAAATGGAAAGCCTTTTGTTTAATTGTTCTGCACTTTGTGAAAATGTTTGCGACTTTGTTTAAATGTTCACCGCTTTGTGAAAATGTTCGAGTTCGTAATTGGGGAAAGGGAATGTACCAACTCCCGGGATGAACCGGATGTGATAACGGCAAATAGGCCAATAGTGTTTGTTGGAGGTCATCCAAATTGTGAAAGACCGACCACACGAAAAACAAAACCGCGTTAAGCGCATAATATGTTGTCCACAAAACGGACAAAACTTTACCTGGACGCTGTCCATCTTGGGTGACTGCCGTTCCCCGTTATCACATCCGGTTCATCCCGGGAGTTGGTACATTCCCTTTCCGGTTAATGCTTGAGCTTGTAAAAGTGTTTCGCCACTTGTAAATTTGTTTCAGCGTTTGTAAAAGTGTTTCACGTCTTGTTAATTTGTTTTCCGAAAGGTAAATTTGTTTCAGAACTTGTAAATGTGTTATGGTAATTTATTTTTTGTTTAGTGAATGTAATTTTTTTTTCTAAAATGTAAATTTGTCTCAACCATTGTAAAAGTGTTTCACAATTTGTAATTTTGTTCTGCCCTTCCCGGCCACCGTAGGGATGTCTCTGAATCCACCCACCTCCTCCTCCTCCTCCTCCTCCTCCTCCTTCTTCTCCGTCCAGACTCTGATCTTTCCTCTCGCTCAGACTCTCCACCTCCTTCTCGTCAAACTCAAACCCTGCGTCTCCTTCCTGACCCTCCTCCTCCTCCTCCTCCTCCTCCTCCACAGGATTGGTCAGACTCTCTGTGACATCAGCGGCGCCCAGCCTATCCTGCGGGTCGTGAGCGGTGATGTCGGAGAGCGAGAGAGGAGGGGGCGGGACGTAGGGAGGAGGGGGGCTCGCTGATAGGTCGGTTTGGTCGGCGCTGGGCTCCTCGCTCACCCCGATGTCCTGAGGAGAGAGAGAGAGAGGAGGCGTCAGGAGGAGGTGATGTTTGAGGAGGAGCAGGAGGAGGAAACAAACGCACCTTAAAGAGCATGTAGCTGGAGCTGAGCGGCTCCACGGCGTCTCCTGCAGACGGGTGGGAGGGGGAGGAGGAGGGGGGGAGGCCCAGGCACTCCTCCAGAGTCCCCCCCTCCTCCCCTCCTCGCTCTCCCCCCTGCGCCTCCTCGTCCTCCTCCTCCAGGAAGCCCGGCTCCAGAGTGGGCGGGCCCAGGATGGGGTCGGACTCGTTGAACATGTGGTGGGCGGGGCTGGAGTGGTCGGTGGCGTCCCACGGCGCCTGAGGAGAAACAGGAAGTAGAAGTTAAACCCGTCTCTCACACTGAACGACTGCAGCGGCGGCGGCGGCGCTCAGGTGAGAGGGCGTTTACCTGCAGTTGATCCAGCTCCACAGACGGCGCCATCAGACCCGTCTCCTCCGACGACCCCTGCTCCCCCACCAGGACGTCGCTGCGAAGTTTGGAGTCCAGGTCGGCCCCCCCCACGCCGTACGAGTTCAGCATGCTCTGACCGCCCGCCGCTGAGTTGAAGGGGAAGCCGTTGAGGGCGTCTTTGGCGGCCTTCCCGCCGTGCAGAGCGTCTGCAGACATGGCGTCGTGGTGCAGAGCGCCCAGCTGGTCTCAGAGTAGGTCCCCCCCCGTCAGGTCCTTTAGGGGGGCTCCTGGGCCCTGGTCTGGGTCTGACCCCCTCCGTCCCCCCCCTCCCACCTCCACTCCCACTCTCCTCCCGCTCCCGCTCCCGCCGCCGCGACACCGCACCACGACCACCACCACCCCCCGCCGCACCCCCATCAGCCCCCCGACGCCGCTCACAACTCCCAGGGCGGAGTCGTAGAGGCAGCAGTGAGGGTGGGGCAGCGTGGGGTGAGAGGGGGAGGGCGAGGGGTGAGTGAGGGGGTGGTGGTGGCTCTGGGCGTGCAGGTGGGGGGGGTGACCCCTGACGTAGTTCCTGTGAGCCTCCAGGAAGCTCAGCTGGGGGTCGTTCAGGATGTAGAAGTCGGTGCGGCTCAGGCCGTGGCGTGCGGCGCCGATGAGGAGGTCGCGGTCGTGTTTCCCGGACTCCCACCACACGGGGAGGTAGAGGGAGGGGCGGCACAGCTGGAGGCGGGCGGAGAGGAGGGGGTGACGGAGAACCTGAGGGGGGGAGGGGCCAGATCAGAGAGAGCCAATCAGGAAACACATCGACTGGAGTTCATCAGCAAAAACAATCAAAACAAAACGTGAATCAGAATTTTAGACGATTAAAACACGACATCACCTCAAAGATTCACCCTGAAGATAAAGAAATGATCAACAAATGATAATTAAAAATCAATAAATGATAAACAAAAATCAATAAATGATAATTAAAGATAAATAAATGATAATTTGAGATAAATAAATGATAAATACAATCTCTGACGTTGTTCCCACCTGTTCTCTGATCTTGCGCAGCAGCTCGATTCGATATAACGTTCTCGCCGCTCGCTCTTCAGTCAGAGGCTCCACCAGCACCGAGGGATCCACCAATCCTGAGGGAGACAAGACGCCGTCAGAGGCCACGCCCACAAGCCAACGCCCAATCACCTGAGCTTGGTCAGAGCTCCTCACAGGAAGTACAGACTAAAAAACTCAGACTGAAAATTGTTAACGGATTAAAGAAGCTCAGCTCTGCCAGTGGGAGAAAATAAAATTATAAATGGACTTGGCTGTGATTTTATTTTTCACAAACTAATTCAAAACTTTGACTTTATATCACAAATATTTTAGCCCTTTTTTCTCATACTTTTGCTTTTTATCTCAGGATTTTGACTTTTCATCTCAACTTTTTGAAGTCATGATTTTAAAACTTTGATTTTGTTTCTCACAAACTTTGATTACTCATCTAAAGAATGTGAACTTTTTATCTCAACATTTTGAATTGTTGTCTAATGATTTTTACTTTTCAGCAAAGATTTAAACTTCGATTTCAAAATTTTGTCTTTTTAGCTACAACATCTGACTTTGTAACACAAAAATTTTGACTCTGTATCTCAACATTTTTGCCCTTTCTTCTCATAATTTTGACTTTTTATCTCAAGTTTTTCTGAAGTCATGATCTTAACACTTTGATTTTTTTCCCTCAAAACGGACTTTTTTTCTCAAAATCTAAACTTTAATCTCATCATTTTGACTTTTTACCTAAAGATTAAAACTTTTGATCGCAAAATTTTGGCATTGCAGCTGAAAAATTTAACTATGCAAAACCAAAGTGTTGAGTTAGTAACATGAGCTCAGATCTGCCAGTTAGAAAAAAATAAAATTAGAAACTTTTCTGTGATACTATTTCCCAAACAAATACAAAACTTTGACTTCAATCAAACAACATTTAAGCCTCTTTATCAAAACTTTGACTTTTCATCTCATGATTTTGACTTTTTATCTCAAAACTTTGGCTTTGTTTCACAAAAATCTTGACTTTTAATCTCAGTATTTCAGCCTTTTTCCTCAGGATTTTGGATTTCTATCCCATAATCTTGACTCTTTATCTAAATTCTTTGAAGTCATGAACTTAAATCTTTGATTTTTCCCCTTTTATCTCCAAATTCAAACTTTTTTTGTCAAAGTTTTGACACTTCAGGTCATGATTTTGACTTTTTGTCTCTTAATTAAACTTTTCATTGCAAAATTTTAACTTTTCAGCTCAAAATTTTTACGATGTAACACAAAAAAATTCAGTTTGTATCACAAAAACTTTGTATCTCAACATTTCAGCCCTTTGTTCCTCAAAATTTTTCTTTTTTTTTCTCAAAACTTTGATTTTTCATCATAAAATTTTAACTTTTAATCTCAAAATTTCAGTTCCTGGTACTAAGCGCCCTCACCTTCCTCCTTGCGCGGCGGCAGCTTGCACGCCGTGCGGCACATGTTGACAAAGGAGTTGAAGTATCTCTCCAGACTCTCGTCGGTTTTTCTCTCCAGTCGAGCTAAAGCTCTGAACTGGGACCAGTCGAAGCTCTTCCTGTCGGGGTCGTAGACAACGCCAAACGAGGACACGGTGCGGTAAAAGTCCGCCTGCTCCCGCCGCGTCCACCTGAGGCGTGACAGAGGCGGTTTAGGGCGGAGCTTAAAGAAACCTGATGAAAACGTCTGTGACGCTCGTTACCTTCGCTGCCACTCCAGGAACAGCGGGTCGGGCTCGGTGGCGACCACCGTGCACCTCCTCAGCTCCTCCCCCAGCTGCCACGCCAGCGGCCCCCCGGCGTGGTGAGAGGCCCCGCCCCCTCCCATCCCCATGGAGACCAGGCCGTCGTGGAGCAGGAAGTCGTGGCGGAGCATGGGCTCGCGGCGCAGCGTGAAGCGCTGGTAGGCGGTGATCAGACGGCGCAGACGGGCGGTGAGGGCGGGGCCTGTGGGCCAGAGGGGGCGGGCCTGGACCACGTGCAGCGCTGCTACACCTGAGCCTGTTCCCGCCGTGGTGGTGGTGGTGACCAGCGTGGCGTCCTGAGCGCAGAGGTCGGCGGATAACTGAGAGTCTGTGGAGGAGAGAGAACAACACGGACCAGGAATGTTTTTAGACGCCAAAAACAACAGAGCGGGTCACATGACGGTCACAGAAAGGTCACAGGAAGGTCACAGGACAGTCACAGGAAGGTCACAGAAAGGTCACAAGACGGTCACAGGAAGGTCACAGGAAGATCACAGGACGGAAACAGGAAGGTCACAGGAAAGTCACAGGAAGGTCATAGGAAGGTTACAGGAAGGTCACAGGAAGGTCACAGAAAGGTCACAGGAAGGTCACAGGATCGTCACAGGATGGTCAGAGGAAGGTCACAGAAAGGTCACAAGACGGAAACAGGAAGGTCACAGAAAGGTCACAGGAAGGTCACAGAAAGGTCACAGGAAGATCACAGGACGGTCACAGGAAGGTCATAGAAAGGTCACAGAAAGGTCACAAGACGGTCACAGGAAGGTCACAGGACAGAACAGGAAGGTCACAGGAAGGTCACAGGAAGATCACAGGACGGTCACAGGAAGGTCATAGAAAGGTCACAGAAAGGTCACAAGACGGTCACAGGACAGAACAGGAAGGTCACAGGAAGGTCACAGGAAGATCACAGGACGGTAACAGGACGGAAACAAGACGGTCACAGGAAGGTCACAGAAAGGTCACAGGATGGTCACAGGAAGATCACAGAAAGGTCACAGGAAGGTCACAGGATGGTCACAGGAAGGTCGAACTCTGACAGGTGTGAACCCTCAGACTCACCTGGTCCGGTGCTGTCAGGTTTGTCTGAGGTGTCGGTGCTGGAGCAGGTCTCCTCCCCCTAAAACGTCCAAACACAGACAGTCACTATCAAGTTGAACTTTCAAAATAAAAGCATCTCAAGACTGATGCTTCATGAAAATATCACACAGTTATTTAAAAAACCTGCAGACGTTTGTGCAGTTTTTGGTACGAAGCTGCAAAATCTCTGTGTTCATTGAATCAGAGAGAAAAGAAAGTGATGATAGAGGAGAGAGCGCGTCTGAAGAAATGAGAGTTTTATCCTGAAGCAGCTTCACCTTGCTGCTCTCGTCTCTGTCCTCTCCTCCGTCAGCTTTACTCTCCACCTCCTCCTTCACCTCCCCGGGTTTACAAACGCTGAGGGAGGAAGAGGAGAAGGAGTTAGACGAGGTCCTGCTGAGAAAAGGTGACACATGAAGAGGATTCAGGAGGTAAACAGGCTTTTTTCACTGAGTCTGAGTGAAGATAAAAAAATAAAAAAACAAGAAAAAACAACAAAACAGCAGCTTTGACTCTGCAGCAACAAAGAGACACAAGACTGAGATCAGGCTCAAGACGACTCAGAGGAGTTTGAACTAAAAACTCAGAGGAGTTTAAACTAAAAACTCAGAGGAGTTTAAACTAAAAACTCAGAGGAGTTTGAACTAAAAACTCAGAGGAGTTTAAACTAAAAACTCAAAGGAGATTAAACTAAAAACTCAAAGGAGATTAAGCTGAAAACTCAGAGGAGTTTAAACTAAAAACTCAGAGGAGTCTAAGCTGAAAACGCAGAGAGTTTAAGCTAAAAACTCAGAGAAGTTTGAACTAAAAACTCAGAGGAGTTTAAACTAAAAACTCAGAGGAGTTTAAACTAAAAACTCAGAGGAGTTTAAGCTAAAAACTCAGAGGAGTTTTAATTAAAAACTCAGAGGAGTTTAAGCAAAAACTCAGAGGAGTTTGAACTAAAAACTCAGAGGAGTTTAAACTAAAAACTCAAAGGAGATTAAACTGAAAACTCAGAGGAGTTTAAGCTAAAAACTCAGAGGAGTTTAAACTAAAAACTCAGAGGAGTCTAAGCTGAAAACGCAGAGAGTTTAAGCTAAAAACTCAGAGAAGTTTGAACTAAAAACTCAGAGGAGTTTAAACTAAAAACTCAGAGGAGTTTAAGCTGAAAACTCAGAGGAGTTTAAACTAAAAACTCAGAGGAGTTTAAGCTGAAAACTCAGAGGAGTTTAAGCTAAAAACTCAGAGGAGTTTAAACTAAAAACTCAGAGGAGTCTAAGCTGAAAACGCAGAGAGTTTAAGCTAAAAACTCAGAGAAGTTTGAACTAAAAACTCAGAGGAGTTTAAACTAAAAACTCAGAGGAGTTTAAGCTAAAAACTCAGAGGAGTTTTAATTAAAAACTCAGAGGAGTTTAAGCAAAAACTCAGAGGAGTTTGAACTAAAAACTCAGAGGAGTTTAAACTAAAAACTCAGAGGAGTTTAAACTAAAAACTCAGAGGAGTTTAAGCTAAAAACTCAGAGGAGTTTTAATTAAAAACTCAGAGGAGTTTAAGCAAAAACTCAGAGGAGTTTGAACTAAAAACTCAGAGGAGTTTAAACTAAAAACTCAAAGGAGATTAAGCTGAAAACTCAGAGGAGTTTAAGCTAAAACTCAGAGGAGTTTAAACTAAAATCTCAGAGGAGTTTTTAGTTTAAACTCCTCTGAGATTTTAC
Organism: Thalassoma bifasciatum; assembly: GCA_008086565.1. Taxonomy (NCBI): domain Eukaryota; kingdom Metazoa; phylum Chordata; class Actinopteri; order Labriformes; family Labridae; genus Thalassoma; species Thalassoma bifasciatum. The sequence goes on from RPOG01001982.1 coordinate 15,856, forward strand.
CTTAAACTCCTGAGAGAAAAGGGCTGTTTGGAAACCACAGGAGAAAAGAAACAGTTTTTATGTTGGTTCACTTTAAAAACTGATGAAAAAAGAAGTTCAAACTATCAAACTGAAGACAAAAATTTTCTGAACTAAGTCTTTGTTTAAAGTTTGACTGAAAGAGCTGAAACTGAAGAGACTGAAGCTTTTCACAAATCAAAGAGCCTGAAACTTTTAGATTCTCTGATTCTTCCTCCAGATCCCTGACAAACACATTTTTCTTTCCACATCTGCAGATTTTTTTAGGCTTGTTTCAATCAATTCAGAATATTTTCCTGTGCTTGTCGGCTGCAGGTGGCTCATATTAAGAATAAAAAAAACTTTTTATTAATACTATGACAAAAACACTTTATTAGATCCCAGTTTTTTTGCAGTGTGAAGAGTTTCTTGGTCTCAGCCTGGTCTGTTTGGTTTCCCTGTTTCAGTTCCCTCTCTGAGTCTTTGCGCTCGCTGTGAAACCGTCTGAGGTTAAACTGGCAACAAAAGCAGCGACGTCTTCGTTCTCCTCCAGGAAAACGATCAAAGCTCCCGACTTCACGCTCTGCAGCAGCCGCGAAATTCATTAACACAGCGAGTTCATCTGAGTCTGGACTTAAACATCCTCAGTGTCCTCGTCTGTGTGTGAGCGAAAAACTCAGGAGCTGAGCACAAAGAGGCGTGAACGCTCAGCAGGAGGTCGAAGCTCCGAGTGTGTGTGTGTGTGTGTGTGTGTGTGCGCACCTGTCCGTCATGTCCACAGGCCCCTCCCCTCCTCCCTGCTCAGCTGACAGCGCCGTCACGTCGGGCATCCCCACCCTCTCCAGGAAACACAGGTCAGCGTCTGCTCGCATGGCGTTATAACGCTCGTAACCTGCACACACACACACACACACACACACACACACACACACACACACACACACACACACACGTTAAAAACAGTGAATATAAATTATCATGATGTGAAAATCTGAGAGTTGATCTTGAATCCTGATCCTGACATAAAAACATCCTGATGTGTTTTTGTCTCTATCGCCCCCTGGTGGAGAAGCTGATGTTTAACTGTTTTTAACGGTTCATAAATGTGTCAGTCAGAGCGAGCGGCGTTTGCCGTGTAAGGATGTCGACCTCCTGCAGTCTCACCGTGTTTGTGGACTCCGATCAGCAGAGACTTGTCGGCGTCTGCGTCCCACCAAGAGGCCGGGATCTCGATGTAGTCGATGTCGGGCAGAGACACCTCCAGTTTACTGTGAATTTTTAAATTGAGATCAAATCAGAAACTGATCCTCAGAGTCTGTGACTTCTCTCTGCTTTTATCATTTTTCTGTCATTGCTCCTCTTTGTTGTAACCCTGATAGTAGGACAGTTTTCTGAGAGAGAGTACAGCTTTAAAAAATGATGATCATGATTAAAAAGAGTGAAAAACACAGTGTTTCCTCTGAGTGTTTCTTTTTTTTTTTGTACCTGGCAGGAATCCCCTCCACAGCCTGGTTTGAAGCTTCGCCTAAAATCTCCACCTTCAGGTAATAAAGCATCCGCACCCTCAGCAGCACCCTTAGAGAGAGAGGGAGAGAGAGAGAGAGAGAGACAGGTGTGAGTGTGTTATGATGGAGCTGAGGTAAAGTTGAAATTAACTTTGTTTCCACTTTTTTTTTCTCTAAATCAAAGTGATTTTTCTGAAGTTTGAATAAAGTTAAGTTGTGTCTTGTCTTTGTTTTCATCACCACCAGAATTTTGCAGAACTGAAGTAAAAAACGGGAGATAAAATATTATGAATGGTGAAGAGGAAGGAAGGACTGTGAGCGGCGGTAACCATGGTAACCACTGTTAGAATTTATAGCTTATGTACATGTGTTTTGCTAAAAATAAAAATAAAATTTGCTCATTGAAATAATGTATTGGTGAACAAAAAAAAAGTTTAAAAGATCATGAGAGGAAACAGAATGGTGAATAAATTGATGTCCACAGTAAAAAGGAAGTTAATAAAGTTCAGGTGTGTGTTCAGGTGCTCAGGTGTGTGTTCAGGTGTGTGTTCAGGTGCTCAGGTGTGTGTTCAGGTGTGTGTTCAGGTGTGTGTTCAGGTGTGTACAGGTGTGTTCAGGTGAGTTCTTGTGTGTTCAGGTGCGTTCAGGTGTGTACAGCTGTGTTAAGGTGTGTGTTCAGGTGTGTTCAGGTGTGTACAGGTGTGTTCAGGTGCGTGTACAGGTGTGTTCAGGTGTGTTCAGGTGTGTGTACAGATGTGTTCAGGTGTGTGCTCAGGTGTTTGTTCAGGTGTAGTAAAGTGTGTTCAGGTGTGTTCATGTGTGTTCAGGTGTGTGTTCGGGTGTAGTAAAGTGTGTTCGGGTGTGTTCAGGTGTGTGTTCAGGTGTAGTAAAGTGTGTTCCAGTGTGTTCAGGTGTGTGTACAAGTGTGTTCAGGTGTGTGTTCATGTGTGTGTTCAGGTGTGTTCAGGTGTGTGTTCAGGTGTAGTAAAGTGTGTTCCAGTGTGTTCAGGTGTGTGTACAAGTGTGTTCAGGTGTGTGTTCATGTGTGTGTTCAGGTGTGTTCAGGTGTGTTCAGGTCTGTGTACAGGTGTGTTCAGGTGTGTGTACAGGTGTGTGTTCAGGTGTTCAGGTGTGTCTACAGGTGTGTTCAGGTGTGTACAGGTGTGTACAGGTGTGTGTACAGGTGTGTTCAGGTGTGTTCAGGTGTGTTAAGGTGTGTACAGGTGTGTACAGGTGTGTATAGGTGTGTACAGGTGTGTTCAGGTGTGTACAGGTGTGTATAGGTGTGTACAGGTGTGTTCAGGTGTGTGTAGGTGTGTTCAGGTGTGTCTACAGGTGTGTGTAGGTGTGTGTTCAGGTGTGTTCAGGTGTGTTCAGGTGTATGTTCAGGTGCGCTCAGGTAAAGTGCACTGACTTGTTGCAGTGCTGCTTCAGGTGTTTCTTGTAGCTCTCGTCCTGAAGAACGACCTCAGGGTTACAGTGAACCAGCCAATCAGCGTTTTTCAGCTCAGGAACGTTCAGCTGGTTCTTCAGCTTCTTCCCTTTACGACCACGAGGAACCGGCGCCGACAAACCTGACGGTGAAAAAACAACAACAACAAGAATAAAACTGAGTAAGACAGAAGCTTCATACATTAATCTGAGCATGGAGGAGGAAAAAAATAATCTAAACAAGAGTTTGTGTCTCAAATTAGTCAAAGTGGTCTTTTGACGTTCAGCAGTGAGGTCTGTCCTGATTGGCTGAGCAGTGATTGGCTGGGCAGTGATTGGCTGAGCAGTGATTGGCTGGGCAGTGATTGGCTGAGCAGTGAGGACTCACCTGAGTGGTTGAGCAGGGCCTGGTCCTGTCCCTCTTTGGTGGTGGGGGTGATCAGGTCCCAGATGAAGCTCTTGATCTTGTCGTCTCCTTTGTAATGTTTGAGGCAGTAAACCAGCAGAGCTCTGAACACACACACACACACACACACACACACACACACACGGAGACAGACGGCGCTCAGGTCACATGACCCTCATCCAAATGCAGACGGAGAAATCTAGAAACATAAGGGAGGAGTTGAAGCTGTTGTTACCTGCAGATCACCTCCATGTCTCTCTCTGCCAGGTGCCATTTAAAGCGACCGTGGTTCAGGATGTCCTTCCACCGACCCCAGCTGAAAAAACACAAAACACACGGAGAAGAAGAAGAAGAAGAAGCTGTTACCATGAAACATACAAAAACAATTCAGTTTAATCTTCAAATCCATCACTACACCAGGTCAGGTAATAATCTCCATCCAACTTTTTTCAGGAGAACATTTATCTCAATTCTCAACAAAATTTAGAGACGCTCAATGTTGGAATAATTCACCAATTCACATCAGGACCAGCAACAATTTAAAGTTGTTCAAAAAACGAAACAAACAGTTTTTATTGGACCAAGTAAACAGCACAACATCCTGATTCCAGTCTTTTTTTCCCCACATCTTTCCTTTGCTAACGATGTGATGATTTTTTTCCTTTTCTTAAACTGTAATGTGTCTGAACAGCAGAGACTGAATGGTTTTATGTTTATGAATTAATGTATGTGTTTATGCATGTGTGTGTCAATATACTTAAGGAAAACCACTTGACAAACCCTGAACATTTTATTTCTTTGGCCCCTCCTGCAAATCTTTGTGGCAACTGTTTTTTCTTTTGTGTTGATTTTATATGTGCAATAAATAAAATAAAATAAAAATTCCAATGAAGTTAGGATGCTGGACGTTACTTTTCTGTCTCCAGGTGAGAAACTAAAGTGACTCTCTCTCAGAGGTCACCTGAGGTCAAAGGTTACCTGAGGTCAGACCAGTTTAAATCTCTCAAAGTGTCGTTCTTTCACTGCAAAAACTGAAATCTAAGCAAGTCATTGTGTCTTATTTTTAGTCAAATCTGTCTTAATATTCTTGATTCAAGCCACATTTACTAGACAAGGTCATAAAAATGTCTCATTTCAAGTATTTTAAAGACAAAAATGAGGTGTAAATTGCTTGTAACAAGTCAAAAAAAATCTGCCAATGGGATAAGATAAAAGATTCTTGTTTTAAGACATCTTTCTAATTTCAAGAAACTTTACAAGAAATTCGTCTTATCCCATTGGCAGATTTTTTTGACTCGTTACAAGCAATTTACACCTAATTTTTGTCTTAAAAAAACTTGAAATAAGACATTTTTATGACCTGGTCTGGTGAATGTGGCTCAAATTAAGAACAATAAGACAATTTTTACTACAAATAAAACAGAATGACTTGCTTAGATTTCTGTTTTTGCAGTGGAAGGATGAGAGAGAAGCTCAGAGAAAACAGATCAGTTTTTCCAAAAATGTCAAAAAGAAGATTATAAAACCTCCTAAGAAGTTTCTACATGACCCTGAGAAAAAAGGAGCAACTTCATGAGAGAAAAGGTAACGATAGATGGATGAATGAAGCTCTCTCAATTTAGTTTTTACTTCCTTTTATGCGTAATTTGGTGCTCATATTGTGTGCACTGTAAAAACAGAAATCTAAGCAAGTCATTATGTCTTATTTGTAGTAAAACTTGTTTTACTATTGCTTGTAACAAGTCAAAAAAATCTGCCAATGGGATAAGACGAATTCGCCCGGGAAGGTTCTTGAAATTAGAAAGATGTCTTAAAACAAGAATCTTTTATCTTATCCCATTGGCTGATTTTTTTGACTTGTTACAAGAAATTTACACCTCATTTTTGTCTTAAAAAACTTGAAATAAGACATTTCCATGACCTGGTCTGGTGAATATGCCTCAAATTAAGAACAATAAGACAATTTTTACTACAAATAAGACAGAATGACTTTCTTAGATTTCAGTTTTTGCAGTGGAAGGATGAGAGAGAAGCTCAGAGAAAACAGATCAGTTTTTCCAAAAATGTCAAAAAGAAGATTATAAAACCTCCTCTGAAGTTTCTACATGACCCTGAGAAAAAAGGAGCAACTTCATGAGAGAAAAGGTAACGATAGATGGATGAATGAAGCTCTCTCAATTTAGTTTTTACTTCCTTTTATGCGTAATTTGATGCTCATATTGTGTGCACTGTAAAAACTGAAATCTAAGCAAGTCATTCTGTCTTATTTGTAGTAAAAATTGTCTTACTATTGCTTGTAACAGGTCAAAAAAATCTGCCAATGGGATTAGACAAATTTGTTGTAAAGTTTCTTGAAATTAGAAAGATTTCTTAAAACAAGAATCTTTTATCTTATCCCATTGGCTCATTTTTTTTTTTGACTTGTTACAAGCAATTTACACCTCATTTTTGTCTTAAAAAACTTGAAATAAGACATTTTTATGACCTGGTCTGGTGAATGTGGCTCAAATTAAGAACAATAAGACAATTTTTACTACAAATAAGACAGAATGACTTAGATTTCTGTTTTTACAGTGGAAGGATGAGAGAGAAGCTCAGAGAAAACATCAGTTTTTCGAAAATTTCAAAAAAAAGATTATAAAACCTCCTGTGAAGTTTCTACATGACCCTGAGAAAAAAGGAGCAACTTCATAAGAGAAAAGGTAACGATAGATGGATGAATGAAGCTCTCTCAATTTAGTTTTTACTTCCTTTTATGCGTAATTTGATGCTTATATTGTGTGCACTGTAAAAACTGAAATCTAAGCAAGTCATTCTGTCTTATTTGTAGTAAAAATTGTCTTATTGTTCTTAATTTGAGCCACATTCACCAGACCAGGTCATTAAAATGTCTTATTTCAAGTTTTTTAAAGACAAAAATGAGGTGTAAATTGCTTGTAACAAGTCAAAAAAATCAGCCAATGGGATAAGACGAATTCGCCCGGGAAGGTTCTTGAAATTAGAAAGATGTTTTAAAACAAGAATCTTTTATCTTATCCCATTGGCTGATTTTTTTTTACTTGTTACAAGCAATTTACACCTCATTTTTGTCTTTAAAAAACTTGAAATAAGACATTTTTATGACCTGGTCTGGTGAATGTGGCTCAAATTAAGAACAATAAGACAATTTTTACTANTGTGATTTTTTCCTGCTCCTGACTGACCCAGGATCTGTTATATCAGCTGTTTCACACACACCTGTCTTTGAGTGTGAGACTGTTGGAAAAATACTTTTTTCTTTGAGATTGTTGAATTTTGTTTTGAATTGTTTTGTATTTTATTTTATTTAACTTGACACAATTAAGGATATTTTTCACTACATCATTTTTAAAAGTTAAGAGTCAAAAATAGCTCTTTCTGTTCTTCAGTTTTTATAACTAGAAATACAATTTAAAAAGTCCGGTTTAGAAATAACAAGAATAGGTTTTAGGGATTTGAGAAAAGTCACAATTCGACTATTTATCTGAAAATCTTCTTAAAATTTTTTTTTTTGCCTTTTATCCTTTAATTTTGTATTTATTTCTAATGATTTTGCTTAAATCTCAGAGTTTTGACTTTTTGTATCAAAATTTCAACGTTTTATCTCAAACACTGCCTTTATTTCAAATCTTAGATTTTTTATCTTCGACTTTTGTCGTCTAAAAATTTTTACCTTAAATGAGAAAGTTTGGACTTTTTCACATGATTTTAAATTAATTTCTTCAACTCTGGAAGTTTATTAACTTTTTGTCTCAGAATTTTGTCTTTATTTCTCAAAATTTCCACTTTTCATATTAAAATATTGACCTTTTATCTCAAAGTTTGAAACAATTCTTACTTAAAGAGAGTAGATAGAAAGAGCAAGAGGTGCAAAAAGAGGAGAATATGAGGAGAGAAAGAGGAGTGAAAGGAAAGAAGAAAAGGAAAGAAAAGGGATGAGAAAGACAGGAGCATAAGAGGAGAAAGGGGTAAGAAAATGAGGAGGAAAGGAGAGAAAAGAGAAGGAACGAGGAAAAGAGAAAATAGGGAAGACAGACCTGAGAAAGAGAAAACAGAGGGGGGAGAAAGTGGATAGATAAAAATGAGAAAAAGAGGAAAAGAAGGAAGAAAAACTATCAAAAGAAATAAGTTAACAGTAAAAAAAGAAATAAAAAAGGAAAAAAAATGAACGTGTGAAAAAAGAGGAGAAGAGTGATATAAAAAATAGAAAAGAAGAAGATAAAATCCTGCAGGAGCCAGAGCTGAAATTCAAAGTTTATTTATTGTTATTTGACTTTAGTTTATTCATATTTACAGTTTATTTATATAGTTTTTCAGGTCTAACAGATAAATTTCCATTGATGCTGAAAAACAGGCTCTGTCCCTTTAAATACGTTTCTTTAAGGAATGTCTGTTATGTTGTCGTTAAGGCTTTTATTTTGAAGGAGACTCAGTATAAACAGCTGTTACCTTCTCTGACTTGGAGTCGATCTCCACCTCAGCGATTTTGGCCCATTTCTGCCAGAAGTTTGGGTCGTCCAGAGAAATATCCGTTCTGTTCCCGGAAGAGATGAAGGAGGCCTGGAGGAGAAAAAGGAGGTGAAGAGGAGGAGAGTAAAGAAGAGGAGGTGAAGTGAAGAGTGGGCCTGCTGCAATAATCAATAAATCAATGAATTGCACGATGATTAATAATGAGCTTGATCATTTTTTTATTCACTAAAAACAGTGAGTTAACTTTGCTGACTGTCCATTTTGTTCATTGTTTTTGTTTGTGTTGATTATTTATTTTGCATATTTACAACGTCTTTTTTCACAATATAATTCCAATTCTAAATATTCTTAAGAAATAAAAGGGTATGTATCTTTCAAAGGGTGAACTTGCACTATTATACCATTATTTTCACATTAGTTGAAAATTATAACAAAACAACAATATTATCGTTTATCCCAACAATGAATTGTCCCAGAAATTTGTTATCGTGCTTGTCTTGTTGGTCACAGTGTGTGGCTGTTTTCCAAACCTCCTACTTCCACATGTAGTCTGTAGTGTGACTGTTTTGTTGGACCTGTTTAGTCGTATACTACTCTGGATTTCTGTTTCAGGAAGTGGAGCTGATGGTTTTTTTTCTAATGTTTAACTTTATCATAAATAAATCCATGAGAATATTTCAGTCATTAATTCACCACATCAATCAGTGGAGAAGTTACAGGAGCAATAAAAGTAGATAAGTTAAATTAGATGTTAATGAGACACAAAGGAAAATAAATAAATGAAATTAAACATGGGAAGGAAGTTTTAATTTTTTTTGAGAATTTTTATGGTTTTTTCATTATTTTTAGTGGTTCAAGGAACATTTTTGATTCATTTAGAAAAACAACAAATTCATTTAGAGATTAGAGTCCTGATTTTATCAAATTTGTAAAAGTATAAAAGTTTATTACAGCAAAATCCCCATATTTGATTTTTACTCTTGCACCAAAAGTTATCGTGTATTGAAAATAAATCTGACACCAACTGACTTTTTATTTTTCCAGCTGGTGGAAAAACTGCGTCCTCATTACCCACGTAGGCTGTTAGTGTAAAATAAAAAGTGATAAATGATTTAGGGGCTTTTATGAATTTGGTAAAAGTAAACAGCTCTTTCATGATGAAGTGAGCAGATTTACCGCTGTTTCTTTCCTGTCACTTCACTTTTATCTCTGGGACCGTTTCACATTTTTGTTGTTGTGTTGTAGTTGAGCTGATTTATTCCAGTAGGTGTCAGTAATTCACCTCAACCTGAGCGCCCCCAAACTGACAAACGCCATTAGCGCCGTGCATTGTGGGAAACAGTACGCCAGGTNACCTTGGCGAAGGTGGAGCCCTTCCCCTCAGACTGGATGGTGATGGTCTGCGTTCGTCTCTGCAGGATCTGGTCGATGTCTTCTTCACAGAACTTGGAGCCCTCGTCCTCCTCGTCCATCAGAGCTCCGTACGCTCCTTTCTTCAGCAGATCCTCCACCTCCAGCTTGGACAGCTGCTGCACCTGTCACACAGAAAAAAGAGGAAGAGAGGGCGGAGTCAGAGGTCACTGAGCGCGCTCAGACGGCTCTAACGGACTCAGGACTGGCTCTGACCCCGTTCAGACTTCCTTTGCGGTTGATGTCCTGCAGCACGGCTTTGTCCAGCCCCAGCTTCAGACTGGCTTTGTCGAACATCTCTCTCTCATACGAGTTTCTGGTGATGAGACGGTAAACCTTCACCGCTTTGCTCTGACCAATCCGGTGACAGCGAGCCTGAGCCTACGACACACACACACACACACACACACACACACACACACAGGAGGAAAATGTCAGAATACTCCTTTAAAATCAGGCTCATGAATTAAAACTTTCATTCCTCAGACAGAAAAACATCCAAACCAACATTTCTGTGTTTGTTCACTGAGTCTGTTTTTAAACATGGACAGAAAACAAACTCACACTGTTTGATTTTTCATTTCTCAGAGTTTCTTTTAAAATCTAACGTCACTAAAGTCTAAGCAGCTGAAGGAAACACCAGTTCATTAAAGAGCAGACGTAAAAAAGTTCAGAGAAACTTTCCATTAAACTCTGACTCCAAACAAACTGAAAGAACGTCACAAAAAACTGTGACTGTAAATTTGTGAACTGAGTTTTTCTCAGCGCTGCAGAAAAGTATGTTTCCAATTCTGAAATGCAAATCAATAAACAAAAAAAGAAAAAACGGAGCATTTTTCTTTTCAATGTATGTGGCAGGTGTTAGAAAAACTGTTTTTTATTCAAATATGTCCATAAAAAAAAGATAAATGATCTGATAATATACTCAACAAATCCAACCTTAAGAAGATTGTTTCCTCATTAGAGTTTTTCCACTTATATTTATGACTTTAAATCTCTTCAAAGAGACTCAAAGTTTTGACTTTATTGTTTTTAGAATTCAACTTTTTGGCTGAAATGTTTGTCTCGATGTGGAAGGAAAAGAGTTTTCTCTTTCCTCGTCTTGTTTCTCGTCTTGTTTCTCGTCTTGTTTCTGACCTGCAGGTCGTTCTGTGGGTTCCAGTCGGAGTCGAAGATGATGCAGGTGTCGGCCGCCGTCAGGTTGATGCCCAAACCTCCGGCTCGTGTGCAGAGCAGGAACACGAAACGGTCTGAGTCCGGTTTGCAGAACCTGTCGATGGCGGCCTGACGCAGGTTTCCCCGCACGCGCCCGTCGATGCGCTCGTACGTGTAACTGCAGGAGAAACGACAGAGGACGAACACGCTTCATGGAGGAAACGATAAAGCTGATCGATTTATCGTTTTCTGATCAAAATCACAATTTCAGACATCGTGATCATGTGATCGTTAAAGCTGTGATGTTTTCCTGCTCCTGACTGACCCAGGATCTGTTATATCAGCTGTTTCACACACACCTGTCTTTGAGTGTGAGACTGTTGGAAAAATCCTTTTTTCTTTGAGATTGTTGAATTTTGTTTTGAATTGTTTCGTATTTTATTTTATTAAACTTGACACAATTTAGGATATTTTTCACTACATCATTTTTAAAAGTTAAGAGTCAAAGATAGCTCTTTTTATTCTTCAGTTTTTAAAATAAAAATACAATTTAAAAAGTCCGGTTTAGAAATAACAGGAATAGATGTTAGACTTGGGGATAAGATAAAAGTCAAAATTCAACTATTTATCTAATATCTTCTTTAATTTCTTTTCTTGCCTTTTATCCTTTTTGTATCTATTTCTTATGATTTTGCTTAAATCTTAGAATTTTGACTTTTTGTATCAAAATTCCAACTTTTTATCTCAAACATTGCCTTTATTTCAAAACTTAGACTTTTTATCTTAGACTTTTGTCATCTTAAAATTTTGACCTTAAATGAGAAAGTTTGGACTTTTTTCACATTATCTTAAACTGATTTCTTAAACTCTGGCAGTTATTGACTTTTTGTCTTAAATTTTGTCTTTATTTCTCAAAATTTCCACTTTTCATATTAAAATATTGACCTTTTATCTCAAAGTCAGAAACAATTCTTACCTTCAGTTTTTATTTTCATCCTCACATTAAAGTAAAAGCTTTTGATGTTTCAATGGTTTGATGTAATTTTCTGTCAAGTTTGTAAATGTTTCTGTACATCGTGAAACTTCACTAAAGTTTGATTTAAAGAAAATCGTGAATTGAATGGAAATCGCTGCATCTGTCAGAAAAATCACAATTAGATCTTTTTCTGAAACCGTTCAGTTCTGGTTCTCGACCTTTTTCAGTCACGACCACAATTTAAGTCTCAATGTGAGCCACATTCAACTGAACAGACCAGAAAAAAGTCTCATTTTAAATTATTCAAAGACAAAAATGTCGTCTGATTTGCTTTTAAAAAGTAAAAAAAATCATCCAAATTGTTTGTCAAGTTTTTTGAAATTTCTCAAAACTGATCCGGAGACTTTACCGACCCCCAGCGACTTTGTCTAAATTAAAAACAATCAGATTTACATATAAATAAACACATTAATGATGTCTTAAATCCTTCCTTTTTTCATCATTTCATTTATTTTAACATTGGTGTTGGTTTTCATTTTTCTGATGTCTTTCTTCCCCTTTTTGGTTTTAGCCTTTTATATATTTTTCCTCCACTCCTCCTCACATTTCTATTTTATTTCTCCCTTTTGTTTCTTTTTCATTTTAATTTCTGTGAAGCACTTTGAAACATTGTCTTGAAAAGTGCTATATAAACAAAGTTATAATCATTATTATTTAGAGTTTCTCCTCCCAGACAGATCTCCACTGGTGGAAGAAGGTCATCAATGATTTTGGCAATAAAGTCAGTTTGAAAACATATTATCAATATATGTCAAAACCTAGAATTAAATACATTAAATTCATGCTTAAAATAATGATTATCTTTCCTTTATTTTTGTCTTTGTGTGCTCATGCTCTTAGCTCACACATTCACCGAAGTATGTTCAGGCTGATGCTGATGATGGAAGTAAAAAGTTTGAGAACCACTGTCGTAAAAGAAGAAGAAACTTTTTTCTTCTTTATAAATTTGCAGCGCTGTCTCACCGTCTCTGGATGAGGTAGTCCTCCAGGATGTCCAGGCATCGAACCATCTGGGAGAAGACCAGGACCTTGTGCCCCCCCGACAGCAGTTTGGGCAGCAGCTTATCGATCAGCACCAGTTTCCCCGCCGCCTGGATCATGGCCTGAAGCTGGAAATCCAGAGCGTCAGGACTGTGACACTTTCTGAAACTCTCCAGAATCTTCTCCTCCGCACCTGAGAGAAAAAACACACACAACAAAGAGTTAATCCTCAGGGACACACTTTAAAACAGCTGTTTGGATCATTCCACAGGTGAACAGGTTGATTTAAACAGGTGAGTGTCATGATTGGGTATAAAAGGAGCATCATCCCCAAAAGGCTCAGTCCTTCACCGCACTAAGAAAAGATCCAAAACTCAACCTGAAGATTCTCAGAAAACTTCAACTCCAGCATCAATCGTGTGTGTGTGTATGTGTACACTGCAAAAAAGTGCATTTGAATATAAGATAAAAATACTAAATTTGATGGAAAAATATCTTCAAACTAGTGAAATGATCCGTCCATGCAGCAAAGACAATTTCACTTGAAATCAGACTGATAAATCTAAAAACAAGGCGGCCTTGATAAGTATTCTCAGATCTTAAAACAAGAAGAAAATGATCATTTTTAGATTAAAATGCTTGGAAACAAGCTTCCTGAAGAAGAATTTAAGTGAAATATTCTGAATATGAGCAATAGAATCTAATTTCATGCTTCTTATATTCTCAATTTGAGCAAATAGAATGAAAAATATCAATTTTTTAAGTCAAAACTTCTTAGAATTAGAGAAGTATGATTAAGATAATTCTTGATTTTTGAGCATGGGTTTGTAAAATTCTCAGCTGTTTGCTGAATAAACTGTGTCTTAAAAAGATAATTTTTTTTTGTGTTATTCTTAAATGAAGCAGCTTGAGGTGGAGCTAAATCTTGAAACAAGTTTTAATGTTATGAAATTACATGTGAGAAAACCAAAGTAACTTGTTTTAACAGTTATCCGCTCATTTTAGGATTCTCAGACGAATTAAAACAAAACTGAAACGTTCATGCTTTTTTTGAGATCTAACATAGTTTTAAATGCTAAAAAATAAGTTACAGAAACATTAAAACCAGATCTTTTATTAAGCATGTCTTAAAGTAAGATTTTAAATCTTGGCAAGTGCAAGATTATTTACAGTGTGTGTGTGTGTGTGTGTGTACCTGTGATCAGGTAGGGGTGGTTGCAGCACTTCCTCAGCTCCATCATGGTGTTGATCAGGTTTGGCATGTTGTGCTGATTCGCTCCTCGTGACAGGAAGGAGAAGTTTTTCTCTAAAATGGCTCTGTAGTATTTCTTCTGGATGTTGGTCAGCTCCACCTGCAGACACACACACACACACACACACACACACACACACACACACACACACACACTCTCAGTGAGTGTGTTTAACTCTGTTGTTTGTGTGTTTTCTCTGCTCGTCCTCAGTTTCACCTCGATGATCGTTTCTTCTTTTGGAGCCAAGTTTTTCTCCACGTCGTCTTTCAGCCTCCTCAGCATCATGGGCTTCAGGATGGCCTGCAGCTTCTTCACCTGCTCACACACACACACACACACACACACACCAAACTTTAAGCTGCTCTTTTTCCTCTTCCTTATTTCACAGCTCAAATAACTGATTTGCAGAAACATTCACAGCAGGAAACTAAAAACAGTGAAACAGATTTTTACTCACTTTTATTCAATTATGTTTGGGCCTATCTAGATTCTTCACCAACTTCATATTTATTTACTCATAAACTTGATAAAAAATGTTAACAGAAATCATTTAAAGCCACTTTTTGTACACGGAAAATTCACAGGCGGATTTTGTGAGAAAATTGATCAAGAATCAGATTGATAAGTGGAATCAATAAGGGCACTGGTATCAATAAAATCTTGTAAATACCCATCTCTAGTTGTAACATAACAAAATGTGAAAAAAGTGAACATCTATGGATACTTTCCAGATGCACTGTATAACACTTGAGAAATTTGAATAAATTAAAAGTTTATCAGAGGTTTGAATGTTTGGTTTGTACCTGCTCCTCAGTTTTCAGGTCTCCAAACTCCTCCAGGAACAAAGTTTCTGAGGGAAACTGAAGAGGCTCCAGAAAGTTCAGCAAACTGAATAATTCTTCCACCGAGTTCTGCAGAGGCGTTCCTGTCAGCAGCACTTTGTGCTCCTGGGACGCAGAGACGGGAAAACACAGGAAAAACACAAAAATACAGAAACAGAGAGAGAAAGAGTCGTTAGGAGCCACACACAGACTCGACCCCTCACTTATGGCCCTTTTCCACTGACTCGTCTCAGCCCTACTCTACTCGTCTCTACTCGGTTTGTGTTGTGTTTCCATTAGCGCGGTACTACGCGTCAGACGCCAGTTTTTAGGACCTACTCTACCCTGGTTCTAAGAGAGTAAAGCTGATACTAAAAGGTGACGTGGACGGACTGCCGGTCACTCATTGGTCAGAGAATGTCGTCTCTGCAGCTTCTGACTCTGAACAAATCACTTACAAGAGGCAAAGGAATAAGTCAGCGACGGGTTTTTAATGACATTTAAACCTGACGGCACAGAACCAGACTGAATGAAGACAAAATACAGCCCTAAAATGCTCCTTCATGATTCCTAAATGAGTTAAAAGTCCTTTTTAAACCAAAAAGAAGTTAACAGCAAAGATAGTTGGCTTTAAAGAGNAAGTGATCTCACTGGATCCAGGGAAGAGTTGATGTCAGGAAGCAGCTCCTTCGTTTTCCTCCGCGTGCAGCAGCACCAGGCTGTTGTTTACCTCCGTTGTCATGACGACCCACATTGAGCCGCTGTATTACTTTAATGAAATCTTTTGAAAGCTTTTTTTTTTCCTTTAAAGACCACGGTGGCACATATGTTAGTACAAAATGATGTTTGTGTGGCGTTATAGATGAACATGCACGCACTTCTGCGCAGCACTTTAGCGCAGCTGTGTTATAAGATCCACGCCCACCGTGAGTCTGTAGTCGGGCAAGAGGAAAAGATAACCAAACCCAGTAGAGACGAGTAGAGTAGAGCTGGAAATGTAGAGTGGAAAAGCGCCAACAGACACAGACCCCCCCTCCCCACAAACACACGGAGCAGCACTGACCAGGTTCATGAGCTTCAGCCCCTCCAGCAGTTTGCAGTTCCTGTTCTTCAGGCGGTGCGCCTCGTCGATGACCACGCAGCGCCAGTGCAGCTTCTTCAGCTCCGGACAGTCGGCCATGATCATCTCGAAGGTCGTGATGACGCCGTGGAACTTCAGCACGCCGGGGATGGTGTTACCCTGTGGGTCAGAGAGGTCAGAGAGGTCAGAGAGGGAGGGGGTCACTACATAAATCACCATGAAACAGCAGAGAGGGAGGGGTCAGAGCGGGAACACGCGGCGACGGCGTCAAGGCGTCACCTGAGAGTCTCTGTAGAACATCTCGTACTGAAGGATCATCTGGCGGCTGATCTGCGAGCCGTGGTACACGATGACGTTCATGTGCGTCCAGGTGCGAAACTCTCTCTCCCAGTTGGTGATGGTGGAGAGGGGGGCGATGATGAGGAAGGGCCCCCGCACCCCCATGGTGAAGATCTCATACAGGAAGGTGATGGACTGGATGGTTTTACCCAGACCCATCTCATCCGCCAGGATACAGTTTTTCCTGAGGGGGGGGGGGGCGAAGAAGAGAGACCAGGGTCAGGGCTTTTATTCTGAAGGGACCACACAGTTCAAAGCTTTTATTCTGAAGGAACCACACAATTCAAGTTCAAAGATTTTATTATGAAGGAACCACTAAGTTCAAGATCAGGGCTTTTATTCTGAAGAGGCTGCACTGTGAAGGACCAGGGCTTTAATTCTGAAGGGACAACCCAGTTCAGGGTCAAAGCTTTTATTCTGGAGGGACAACCCAGACCAGGGTCAGGGCTTTTATTCTGGGGAGACCACCCAGTTCAAGGTCAAAGCTTTTATTCTGGAGGGACAACCCAGTTCAGGATTGGGGCTTTTATTCCGGAGGGCTGACCTAGACCAGAGTCAGGGCTTTTATTCTGGAGACACCACCCAGTTCAAGGTCAAAGCTTTTATTCTGAAGGGACTGTGTTGTTTAGGATTAGGGGTTCTATTCTGAAGGGACGACCCAGATCAGGATCAGGGCTTTTATTCTGAAGGGATGACCCCTGATGACACTGGATGTAGAGGAAAAAATCCTAAATTTCTGGGACTAAATTCATCATGTTATCAATTTCAATTAAAATTTTTAGCTTTGGTTTCCTATATTTTATTTTGAAAGTGTTTCTGTCTGTTTCAGGTAAAAACTTTCTGATTAGAATTATTCTGACTTCTCCCTGGAAATAAAACATCTTCATCCTCATCATTTAACAGAAATCTTTTTTTATGTGTCACTAATACTCATACAAAAACATGTTTTAATATTCTTAATAATACTTTATTTATGTTCTTGTTTTTCTGTAACTATTTAATTCCTTGTTGTGTAAAAACTTTCAGCTTTAAATCTGATCCTGATTTTCATGAGAGAATAATCTGACTCTGTGATGAGGAAACGTCTCCATGGTAACTGACCTGGACTCTGATGTTCTTATGTTATATTTTTATCACTTCTCACTTGCAGGTGTTGTTAAAGAGTCTCACCTGTTGTACCAGTTAAAGAGTAACCAGTTCATGCCCTCTAACTGGTATTCTCTGAGCTGGTTCCCGTTCCTGTAATCTCTGGAACGATCCAACTTCTGCCACTTCTCTGGAAGAGGACGCTCCTGAGAAAAACACAGAAACAAAAACAGAGAGAGGAAACTTTAACTGTCTGAAAACAAGAGATTCAACTAAGACACGAGAAGACGAACAAAACTAACGACTTTAAACCATGAAACCCAGAATAAGACAGTCTGAGGGTCTGAGTCTCAGTTCTTTGTGTTTCCTCTGACAAAGAACTTTCTCCAGAAGATAAAAACTGGAGTTTATCAAACACCAACTCTTTTCTGGACCAGAGCAAAACACCAAACCACGTCAGGGGCCGAGGGGGGCGTCACCTCTCTCCTCTCTGCTCCGAGCAACTTAGCCTAAATGGGACAGTCTGTGGGCGGAGTCTGACGTCTTTTCAGGGAGCGTTAGAGAGGAAACATAAATCTGAGACTCTGTTTTTGTTGTTGTTGTTGTGTTTCCTTTTCTCACTCTCATCCTCCCACAAACACAGAATGTAAACGAGCCGTCTGTGAATTATCCAGACTTCTAATCCTCACGCCTACGACGGCGAGCAAAGAGAGCGAGGAATCAGAGCAGGTCATGAATCATCAGGACCAGAGTTAAAGGGCGAGTCCGCGATTTTAACATCATGAGGATCCAGGTCTAACAGACGTCTAACATCATCCTCCTTTTTGACCCTGACAGGCCCCTGTAGTTCCTCTGACAGTTTGATTTCTTTAAAGTGAACCCGACTGTAAGGACTAACAGTCATGAATCTGCTGAAATGTTTGTCTCAAACTAGAATTTGTTGTTAAAGACATAACAAATTGGTTTTTCTTTAAAAAAAAAAACAGTTTAAAACACAGTTTCTATCCTTCGGGCGCAGCCATTGTTTTACTGCAGCAATGCATTCTGGGTTGATGACCATCTAACCAACGAACCACGGCTCGTAGACCTAAACCGGCAAAGGAGTGATGATCAGCGGCATTCAGTGCTCCAAACTCCTCCCTTTTTTTCATAATAATGCCACATGTGGCTGCTTTTGGGTGAAAGGTGAAACCTGAGATATCAAAGTTGAAATTCTGAGACAAAATGTCAAGTTTTTGGGAAAAAAAAGACAAAATTGTAAGATAAAAAGTCAAAATTTTTAGTTAAAAGTCAAAAATTTGAGATAAAAAAAGAAAGTCAAAATTATAAGATAAGTTGTCAATAATTTAGGATAAAAAAGTTTTTAATATGAGATAAATGTCAATAATTTAGGATAAAAAAGTTGAAATTCAGAGACAAAATGCTGATTTTTTGGGGGGATAAAAACGTCAAAATCATGGGACAAAGTCAGAATTATGAGATTAAGAGCCCAATTTGGGATACAAGTCAATAATTTGAGATAAAAAGTCAAAATGATGAGATCTAAGTCACTGCACTTTTCAGTCCAAAGGAAACAAGGAGACTGATGTTAGTCTGCACAGCTTCCCAAAAGACAAGAAAAGAAGGAAGTTGTGGGAAATCTCTTGTGGGCGTAAACAACTTCCCATGGAGCCGCGGCTATGTTCTGGCCACTTCTCCCCAGAAGCATTTGCTGCATTTAGCCGGCCCATGCTGATGAAAGAGCTGACAGGTGTGGGTCATTATAAACGGAGACTAAAGCCAAATGCTGTGCCGACTATTTTCCAACACAAACCCACAAAACTTCCTCTGGAAACCACTGAAGTCCGCTCCAGGACTTATATGATCCTGTATGAGATCCAGCCCGGTGCAACCATATGACATCACTACCCAGACGTTATTGCGGCGTAAACAACAATGGCGGCCTACAGGTGAAAATAATTTTTCAAATTTTATACAAACTAAGAAATTTTGAGAGATTTTATTATCGTTCTTATGTAGCTGGTAAAAACACTGATCATTTAGGAAAATAACCTTCTGGTAGACAGGGGAACTTTTAAAGCTGTTTTTTTTTCACGTTTGTACTCACGATGTGTCTGAGGTCGGACGGAAGTTTCTGGATCTCCTCGAACTCTCTGATCTTCTCAGGGTCCAGATCTTCCTGCAGCTCCCACGTGGCCTCTTCATACGAGAGACTGCACCACTTCACCAGGTAGTGGGTCACCTCCTACACACACACACACACACACACACACACACACACACACACACACACACACACAGAGTCAGAGAGTGTGTGTGTGTGAGAAAAAAGCTTTTAACCTGACACACACTCGGTGGCGGTGGCGGCGAGCTGACTCACCTCTCCTGTCTCTGTGTCCGTGGTCACAGCCACCTCCAGAACCCGATCCACCTCCACGTAGTCGGGATTAAACAAGTCCTCGTCAGGCTGCAGAGACCACACACACACACACACACACACACACACACACACACACACACACACACACAGGGTCAGTGTGAGAGTAAACACACATACACACACACACACTCAGAGGTAACAATAACCAGCGTCACCTCTGTGAACAGGTGTTTCATCTGAGCCTGTTTGGTCCTGAAGCGTTTGATCTTCTGGTGGATTCTGGGATCTTTCTCCAACTCCTCCAGCGTCGCCCATTTACAGTGAAGGTAGGAGCTGAGACAGGTGAGACACAGGTGACACACAGGTGAGACAAAGGTGACAGACAGGTGAGACACAGGTGAGACACCAGTGAGACACAGGTGAGACACAGGTGAGACACAGGTGAGACAAAGGTGACAGACAGGTGAGACACAGGTGAGACACGGGTGAGACACAGGTGAGACACGGGTGAGACACGGGTGAGACAAAGGTGACACAGGTGAGACACAGGTGACACACACAGGTGACACACAGATGACACACAGGTGAGACACAGGTGACACACACAGGTGACACACAGGTGACACACAGGTGACACACAGGTGACACACAGGTGAGACACAGGTGACACAGGTGAGACACAGGTGACACACAGGTGACACACAGGTGAGACACAGGTGACACAGGTGAGACACAGGTGACACAGGTGAGACACAGGTGAGACACAGGTGACACAGGTGAGACACAGGTGACACAGGTGAGACAGGTGACACACAGGTGAGACACAGGTGAGACACAGGTGAGACACAGGTGAGACACAGGTGACACAGGTGAGACACAGGTGAGACAGAGGTGAGACACAGGTGACACACACAACAAATTTTGTTACCATCTTCTCACATTTTATTTTTTTGTTTTTCAGATACAGAAAATAAAAATGAACCAGTTTTCTAAAAGTATTTTGTTTCCCTAATAAAGAAAAGTGAATTTTAATTTGACTCACAAGTTTCTGTACTTGACGTAAAACTCTTCTCTGTCCTCGACCTGGTCCTCTGACGGAGAAGTCTGACGAAGGAGAAGAAGAAGGAGAAATAAATTCACAGACACAGCAGGAGAGAAGAGTTAAAAATGAGGAGGAGAAACCGTTTATTACTGTGTGTGTGTGTGTGTGTGTGTGTGTGTGTGTGTGTGTCACCTCTTTCTTCGCCGTCCTGACTGACAGAATCTTCTCGATGATGTTGGCCTCGTCCTCTGGAGGCTCCTGAGGGACAAACAGAGGAAAGAGAAAACGTTCAGAGAGATCACTCAGACGGCGGCAGAAAAACCCGCAGAGGAAAAACCGACGGCGTTCCCGTACCTCGGCCTGCCACGCCAGAGCGGTGGCGTTGAGCGCTGAGATGCGACCGGCTCCGAGGACGGCGATGGTCTCTCCATCATCGTCCACCACCTTAAAGTCCAGATCCTCGTTATACTTCCTCCTCTTCACCTGACGACCTGAACGCCGCTTCTACAGGCGGGAGACAGAGACACAGAGCAGGTGAGGCCAGAGAAGAGGCCAGAGAGGATGATGTGAGGCCAGAGAGGAGGAGGTGAGGGCAGAGAAGAGACAGAGAGGAGGCCAGAGAATAGGAGGTGAGGCCGGGGAAAAGGAAGTGAGGCCAGAGAAGAGACAGACAGGAGGAGGTGACGCCAGAGAGGAGGAGGTGAGGGCAGAGAAGATGTCAAAGATGAGGAAGTGAGGCCAGAGAAGAGACAGAAGGAGGAGGTGAGGCCAGAGAAGAGACAGAGAGGAGGCCAGAGAATAGGAGGTGAGGCCAGGGAAAAGGAGGTGAGGCCAAAGAAGAGACAGAGAGGAGGCCAGAGAAGAGACAGAAAGGAGGAGGTGAGGCCAGAGAAAAGGAGAAGAGGCCAGAGAAGAGACAGAAAGGAGGAGGGGAGGCTAGAGAAGAGGAAGTGAGGCCAGAGAAGAGGATGTGAGGCCAGAGAGGAGGCAGAAAGGAGGAGGTGAGGCCACAGAAGAGACAGAAAGGAGGAGGTGGGGCAAGAGAGGAAGAGGTGAGGTCAGTGAAGTGGACGTGCTAAGGTGAGAGGAGAGGTGCTGAGGCCAGAGAGGAGAAAATGAGGACTCATAAAAAACCCAGAGAAGAGACAGCGAGGCCAGAGAAGAGACGCTGAGGCCAGAAAGAAGGAGAGGACAAAAAGGAGAGGACGAGAACAGAGAAGAGGCCAGAGAGGAGGACAGTTGAGTGGTGCTGAGGTCAGAGAGGAGAAAATGAGGTCAAAGGGGAAGTCAGGGAAGAGACAGAGAGGCCAGAGAAGAGGAAATGAGGCCAGAGAAGAGGCCAGAGAGGAGGTCTTACTGAGAGCAGGATCAGGTTTTACTCACGGCGTTGTCCAGAGCGTCCTGGCTGTCGTCTCCTCCCATGGCGAGGGCCGACAGTGAGGTAGTGTCGTCACTCTCCGCCCCCTCCTGGACCGCCACCTCCTGGTTTCTCCTCTTCCCCTTCTTCTTCTTCTCCACCGGCGCCGCGCCAGGATCTCTGCAGGAGAGAGAGGAGAAAAAGGAGGAGGAGGAGGAACCAGGAGAGAGAGGAGGAGAAACCAGGAGAGAGGAGGAGAAACCAGGAGAGAGAGGAGGAACCAGGAGAGAGGAGGAGAGAGGAGAGAGAGGAGGAGAAACCAGGAGAGAGAGGAGGAGAAACCAGGAGAGGAGGAGGAGAAACCAGGAGAGAGGAGAAACCAGGAGAGAGAGGAGGAGGAGGGGGAGAACCACTTATCAGCTGTGACAGAAAGACTTGGACTTGAACTCTAAACTCCACCCGGGTGGTGCAGAAAGTTTCCTCTAGACCCTAAACTCCACCCGGCTGATGCAGAAAATTTCCTTTACACTCTAAACTCCACCCGCCTCATACACAAAGTTTCCTCTAAACTCCACCCGGCTGGTGCAAAAAGTTTCCTCTAGACCCTAAACTCCACCCGGCTGATGCAGAAAGTTTCCTCTAGACTCTAAACTCCACCCGGCTGATGCAGAAAATTTCCTTTACACTCTAAACTCCACCCGCCTCATACACGAAGTTTCCTCTAAACTCCACCCGGCTGGTGCAAAAAGTTTCCTCCAATCACTAAACTCCACCCGGTTGATGCAGAAAGTTTCCTCTAAAGTTTAGACTCCATCCCCCTCATACACAAAGTTTCCTCTAAACTCCACCCGCCTCATGCAGAAAGTTTCCTCTAAACTCTAAACTCCACCAGGTTGGTGCAGAAAGTTTCCTCCAGACCCTAAACTCCACCCGGCTCATACACAAAGTTTCCTCTTAACTCCACCCGCCTCGTGCAGGAAGTTTCCTCTAAACTCTTAACTCCACCCGGCCGGTGCAGAAAGTTTCCTCTAAACACTAAACTCCACCCGCCTGGTGCCGAAAGTTTACTCGACACTCTTAACTCCACCCGGCTGGTGCAGAAAGTTTCCTCCAAAGTCTAAACTCCACCCGGCTGGTGCAGAAAGTCTGACCTGGGTTTGCGGCCCCTCTGTCGCGGCGCTGAGGGGCCCGGGGTTCTGCTGTTTGCTGCTCCATGGTTCTTGGTGTGGATCTGGACTTTAGGGTGGAGGCCTGAGGGGGGAGGAGCTGGGGGGGAGGAGAAAAGGGGGAGGAGGAGAAAAGGAGGAGGAACACCATTTTTTCTTCGCTCAAATAGTTGAAGAGTTACGGTAATTTAAAAAAAACGACACTTATAAAACTGGCGGCCCAGAGCTTTGATGGCTTTAAAGAGTTAAAAATAACAGCTGACACAGGAAACTTAACATTTATAAAATAAATAAAATAAAAACTTGAACATGTTCTTTAAACTCTGAGAACATTTTTTTTCCTTATATCTGAAAAATTAACCAGAACCATCCACAGCAAAGAGCTTCATATTTACATTTATGTGAATGTAATTAATCTGTTTTTAGTTTTGATTCAGAGCTAATGAAGCCGCCTACACACACACACACACACACACACACACACTCCTCTTTAATCTAATTATTATAATCAGATGAATTTATCTCCTAGTGTCTGATCAAGATTTCAGGTTAAAAACAGAAATAATCTGTCCTTTCAAATTAAGAGCGCGAATCTTCTTGATTAAAACTGTTCACACTCATTAACAGCTGCCTCACACACACACAGGTGTTTGAAGTGTGTGTGTGTGTGTGTGTGTGTGTGTGTGTGTGTGTGTGTGTACCTTGGTTCTTGGGCAGAGGGGGGAGGACTTTGATCTTGGGTTTGCGCCCCCGTTTCCCCGGGACCTTGGCGGGTCCCTGCGTGGGTCCGGGAGCCGCAGTTTTGGCCCCGCTCACGTTCTTCAGCTCCTTCCTGGCCTCCTTCCCTTTGGTCCTCCTCTCCTTCCTCTCCTTGGGCTCCTTGGGCTCCTTGCTCCTCCTCAGCGTGAGCGTGGTCGCCTCCTTCTCCTCTCGCCGTTTCTTTGGTTTGCTGCTCTCTCTCTCCCTCTCTCGCTCGCCCGCGCCCTCCCGCTCCCTCTTGTCCTTTTTCCTCCGTTTCTTCTTCACCCTTCCTCCTCCTCCTCCTCCTCCATCGTCCTCCTCGCTCAGGGATGAGGGAGGTCTGGGTGCTCCTCCTCCTGCTCCTGCTGTGGCGGCGGCGTGCTTGGCGTGGGCTCCGGACACCGTGCAGTGATTGGACGCCGCCGTGCTGCTGCCCACGGGGGTGAGGAGGCGGAGCTGGTCCTTTGGGCCCACGACCAGGTGACCCCGTGGGATTGTGGGAGCTGTAGTTTGTGCGTTACTGTTTTGGTCCGAGGAGGAGGAGGAGGAGGAGGAGGAGGCTGCAGAGGAGGCCGGAGGAGGAGGAGTGTGCTTCAGGAGCGCCGTGAACATCTGACACAGACAAAAACAGAAAAATCATGAATCATAAAGAGTCACTCAGCGATTTTATCATGAACTACAGGAAGAATGAAACAACATCTGGATCAAAGAAACTAGAAACAAGTCAAAACAATTATAAAAGTCACATTGGACGTTTTAATCTCAGAATGTTGAATTTTTAATCTTAGAATTTTGAATATTTCTCTCAGATTTGACCTTTTATCACAAATTTTGACTTTCAACCTCAGAATTTCAACTCTTTACAGGAGAATTTCATCTTTTTCCCCAGATTTAGTCTTTTTATCTTCTGTTTTGGCTTCCAATCCCAGTATTTTGACTTTTGAACAAGATTTTGACTTTTTATCTCATGTTATGACTTTTAACTCTCAGAACTTTTCTTTAGTATTAAAACTTTGACTTTTCATCTTATAATTTTGACTTTTAACCTCTGATTTTTGACTTTTTTATCACACATTTTGACTTTTTGTTTTATATTTTGACTTTCAATCTCAGAATTTCAACTTTCAACATCAAATTTTGACCTTTTATCCCAGATCTCGATGATTTCTTAGAGTTTGACTTTTTAATTTCAGATTTTAGGCTTTTTATCTCAAAATTTCAATTTTTCATCTCAGAATCTCGACCTTTTTATCCCAAATGTGACTTTTTAATCTGTATCTTTTTTGTCTTTTTATCGTAGTATTTTGATTTCAAATGTAAGATTTTGACTTTAATCTAAACTTTTGACTTTCAAACTCAGATTTTCAACTTTTTACCTGAAAATTTGATTTTTTTTTTCTGTAAATTTTGGTTTTTTATCTTATAGTTTGGCTTTCAATCCCAGAATTTTGACTTTTCATTTCAGATTCTGACTTTTTGTCTCAGGATATAACTTAACTCTCAAAAAATTTTCTTAAAACTTTGACTTTTCATATCATAGTTTCCACTTATTACCTCTGATTTTTGACTTTTTACTTTAAGAATTTGACTTTTTATTTTGGATTTTGCCTTTTCAATCTCAGAATTCCAACTTTCTACCTTAAAATTTTGACCTTCTTTCTCAGATCTTGACCATTTCTTAGGTTTTGACTTTTTAATTCCAGATTTCAGACTTCTTATCTCAGAATCTTTAGTTTTTATTACAGAATTTTGACTATTTATCTTAGCCTCAACAAGCTGAGTTTTCATATTTAGTTTTCTAAGTGGCATTAATTGGCTACGTAGTTATGCCCCACATATGTTTATTAAAGAAAAAATATATATTTCTCTTTTCTCCGTGCCTCCCCTCGATCAGGACCAGGAGTTAAAGAGAGAAACTATCATTTATCTGCAGTTTTTCTGTAAAAGTAAATCTCCATCTCTCTGTTTTCCACGGGGAAAGCATGAGTGGTGGAGCTTCATTCAAAGAATCTACATATTTTGATGTCTGTATGTTTTCTGTTTTTACTCACTGGTCTCATTTATCACTGTGGTTTATCCTGTTTCTTTATGAGTTCAGACAAAATTCAAAACATCTTCCAGGTGATTACAGGCTTCATCATTCAGGACTTTTTAAAAGCAGAAAAGGTGCTGAACTTTTTTTTTTTTTTTACAGAAATTAACTGTCAATTTTCTGCAAGTTTTCAAAATACACTTGAGAATGGAAACACTTGATAAAAATTCTCCCGTCTATGCTCTGATTGGATGAGACAAGCTGCGTCCGTTTCTCATGACACATTCAGATAAACTGGAAAAATTGAGAATCCGATGCCAGTGTTTGGATCAGACAAAAAGTTTGTAGAAGCCGTTCACTCAGAAAAAAGTGTTTGAATGAGTCATCAACGAGAAAAATTGGGAGAAAATCAGGAGAAATTATAAATCAGGAGTGAAGAAGAAGAAGAAAAGGTGAAAAGGCAGGTGAGTCAGAGAGAGTCACAGGTGTGAAAGTGGAGCAGGTTTATAACTGTTTGAGGAAGAAAAGAAGAAAAGAAGAAGACAGAAGGATAAATCTGTTTCTGGGTCAGTGACAAAAAGAGGGTCTAAAAACTTATTTTTTTAAAGTTCTTTGAAAATGGATAAAAACATATTTCTGAGAGAAGAATTATGTTTTCTAACAGATTTCAGTATTTGTTTAACATTTCAAAGTTTTTAGGTTCATTATTTTTTTAGTATTTTTAATTTGAGCACCCAAAAATGTCAGGTGGCGCAACCAAATATATGAAAATATATTTATATGTTCCTGTTATTTTTTCTGTGTGAAATTATTGGCAAGTATCTCTCAAGTGTCTGTAGTGACTCATACATTTTCATTTTGTGTGTTTCATTTCTTTTCTTTGTGAATAAGATAAATAATTTGATGTTAAAATAACATTTCACATTATTACATTGGTTGTTCCACCTGACATGGAAATTGTTCCAGTCACCAATGAAGTGAAAAAACCTTTTTTATCAGTATTTCAGAGAAATCTACAAACTTTTCCACTTGGTCACAAATGTCATTTGGGCTCCTCTGGCTGATGCAGTTTCCTGTTTNAAGGTTCAAGCATAAAATAATGCCACTGTATTTTTAATTTCCATTTACAATAACTGACATTCAATTTTTAGAGTTTAATTACTGTGGATACTTGTCAGGACGGTTGCACCACATGACATTTTGGGGGTTTGAGGAACCAAAACACAAAAAAACATGTTATATTTTAATAGTTTAAAGATGTGTTCAAATAACACAGGTTTCATAGAATAAAGAAATACATGTGATGAAATACTCAATTCATGATGGAAGGAAATATTGCACTCGGACACAAAAAAGGGGACGTCACATCATTGACCCTTCTGCAGGTTTGATCTGAGTTTTGGCTCCTGTGTAACGCGTCTAAGAAAATCGACCAATGACGTGTCATGTTTGTGTGCGTGCAGACGGCGCTGAGGTCACAGACGTCTGCCGGCGCGTTGGCGTGTATCCTCAGCGCGGTGTCACAGACAGCACGCCGCACCGTCTGTCTCCGTGCTCTGCTGTCTGCGAGCGCCATCCATCTGCACACGACGCGACAGACCGCGCGTATGTTTCTGTGGCGAACTCACAAACACACACTGTAACACGTTTCTCTGCTGCTGGCACAGGAAGTGGATCTGACGGCGAAGGCGAGCGGAGAAGGAGAGAGGGAGGGAGGAAGGGCCGAGGATCTGCGAGGGAAAGTGTGAATCAGAGCACAGCTGATGGAGACACACACACACACACACACACACACTCAGAGTCTGGAGCAGGTTGTCAGAGAGACGGTTCCCCTGGCAGCCAATCACAGCGAGCCGTAGCAGCGTCTGAATTTAGAAACCAGAGAGAGAACGGAGCGCGCTCAGTCGCCGGGTCAGAGCGAGCGGCTGACGTGTGTGTGTGTGTGTGTATTTTTATCTGCAGTGTGTGTGTGATGTTGATGCATGTGCAGGCGTATCTGGAGCAGCTGTGTGTGTGTGTGTGTGTTGCAGACGCAGGTATGTGGTGTCATCTCAATGAATCACACACACACACACGCGAGCTCAGTGGCCTCCTCGCCAGCCGGTTTGGGATGGCGTTGGGAGGGTGTGCATGCGTGTGCGTGTGTGTGTGTGTGTGTGTGTGTGTGTGTGGCGGGGGGGGGGTGGGTTGAGCTGTTGCCATGGAAACTGGCTCCCTGTGCCAGAGCTGCAGGGAGGCGGACGTAAACACGCGGTCGTCATGGTGAAGCTGGATGTTTTCCTCCCTCACCTGCCTGATGATCCTGATGCCGTTCCTCCTCTAAACATCGTTCCCTCAAACCGCCACAGGCCACAGCGACGGGGTCGGTCATTCTGACGCCTGATTGGTTAAAAACAGACTCTCAAAGACGCCCGTGTCTCTGTTTCGTAGAACAACTGCTCTGACGTCTCCAGCAGAGAGGAGACAAAGCTTCACGCAGCAGCAGACGAGAGCGCCTCTAACCTGAATTATTTCAGGGAGTAAAGCGTCTGACGGAGTAAAAATAAAACAGGTCACAGAGAGAAGAACAGGAGCAGAGAGGAGGAGAGTTCAGGACTTCAGTCACAACATCAAGGAAAGGAGACGCAATTTACTGAGAGAGACGCTTTAACTACAGGCTCTCACACCTTTATGAAGACAGAGGAATCAAACAGAAGTTTCATCCTCTGCTGATTTTGTCCTGATAACATGAACAAGTCGACACAGATGGGTTTGCATCTTTCATCCAGTGCTGCACTGACATTTCTGGATTCTGAGTCACGAGGAAAGAAAAAGAACTGTCAAAGTTTCTGCAGGAAAAGTGAATCCAACTGTATAAAACAGGAAAGGGATATAAAAAGATATCCAAGGAACACTCCTACGGTTATTCGTCTCAAGTTTGAGATTACTTCTTCACCTTTTACTCCCTAAGACAACTTTGGTTTGGTGCCAGTCCATCTGGTTGTTTGTAAAGTCGATGTTGACTGTCCAAAATTGTTCTGGATGCAAAGAAAAACACACAAATAACTTCAGCTGAAATACAGGACTCTCTGAAAGAATGTGGTCTCTGGACGTTTTTCTCAAAATTTCCTCTTTTTTACTTCAGAATTTGATTATATAATCTCAAAATTTTATAAATCTTATTTAAAAATTCTGACTTTTTGTCTCATTATTTCTACTTCTTATCTGAGAATTTTGACATTTTTTCTAATATTTTTGACCTGTTATCTCAACATTTCAGCTCCACTATCCCAAATTTGTAACTTTTTTTATCTTTAGATTCTGCTTTTATCCAATACTTTTGACTTTACTATCTCAAAATTGGATTTTTTTCAACTTAAAACCTCAAGTTTTATTTCATACTTGCGACTTTATTTTTCTTGTAGATTTGACCTTATAAACGGGATTTTAACTTCCTAAAAATATTTACCTTTTACCCACAATATCTGTCATTTTTACCTCAAAATTTTGAACTTTTTAACTTAAATTTCTGACTTTTTTCTCACAATTTTGACTCCTTGCCTCAAATGTCAACTTTTCAACTCACAGTTTTGCCTTTTTTTCAGCTGAAATACAGGACTCTCTGAAAGAATGTGGTCTGGCTGTTTAAAGATGCACAATAAGGAGGCACTTGAGGAAAAATGGGCTGAAGAAAGACATTTCTACACAAATGCCACAAAGTTTCCTGCTTACAATACGCCAAACAGCACAGAGACAAGCCTCAAAACTTCTGGAACAAAGTCATTTGGAGTGATGAGAGCAAAAGTGAACTTTTTGTCCACAACCATAAACATTGTTCCATTTGGAGAGGAGTCAACAAGGCCTATGATGAAAGGTCCACCATTCCTACTGTGAAACACGGAGGTGGATCACTGATGTTNTGAGGTTTGAGACCAGCGTTAAAGTTTCTGTCCGTGAGGTTTGAGACCAGCGTTAAAGTTTCTGTCCGTGAGGTTTGAGACCAGCGTTAAAGTTTCTGTCCGTGAGGTTTGAGACCAGCGTTTAAGTTTCTGTCCGTGAGGTTTGAGACCAGCGTTAAAGTTTCTGTCCGTGAGGTTTGAGACCAGCGTTTAAGTTTCTGTCCGTGAGGTTTGAGACCAGCGTTAAAGTTTCTGTCCGTGAGGTTTGAGACCAGCGTTAAAGTTTCTGTCCCTGAGGTTTGAGACCAGCGTTAAAGTTTCTAAATGATTGAGAGTCTGCGAGCGCCGTCTGCAGTGATGAAGGACGCGGCTGTAACTAGGACACTGGAGCTGAATGAGTAACAACCTCTGCTCGCCAACTAGGACACGTTTCCACGCCGCCACAAACTTCACCTGACACGACGGCGGAGACACGGTGAAGGAGGAGAGAGCGCCACGCACACCTTCCTGTCAGCGCCGAAACAGAAACGTCACGTCCCCGTGGACGAGCGAGGACGAGCGAGATTCAGGTCTCTGAGCCGTCAGCTCTGTCGGAGAGAAAGTTCCTATAAAACAAACGCTGAGGCTCCTTTGCTCTTCTGTTTGTTCTGACTCACATCCATACGTCCTCCTCTCAGCGCCAACGACCCAGATTTGCTCAGATCGATGGCGTTTATCTCGTGAACATTAGTAAATGTCAGCTCAGCCTGAAGAGGCTCCTTTCACTCTGCTGCTCAGAGGAAACTGATCAGAGAAATATTTACTCTGAGGATTACGTCGCTCTCTGACTGTAAAAGTCTGAGTGTGAAGAGCAGGACTTCAGCTCCTCACGGAAACGAGACTGAGAAAAGAAGGAGAGGAGCTTCATCCTTTCACTCTGTAAAACCAAAACATCACAGATAAAAGTTGATCTGTGAAACTGATTCTTCAAACAGAGAAAAAGAAGGACAGCATAGAATAAACAGCGTGCTTCCGCCTGTCACCGTTCTACGATTTTGAAGCCAAAAAACCCGTTTCTCTAGCCGCCATTGTGCAGCCAGAGTCTGCGCAGTAGAGAATTTCCGGTGGAGCCAAGTAAAAAAGAGAAATAAAAATATTTATTTCCTCTTCTTCAGAAGGTTTAGTCTCCTTTTGGCTCTTTCCCGAAGTTTCTTATATCCCTGATAAAAACTACTCACGAACGGCAGCTGTCGACTATCGTAAAACGAAACTTATATCGCGGTTTTTAACGTCCAATAACTAATGAGAAACCAACTTCTCAGAAAAAAAAAACACCTGAACACCATGCAACCAAATGACATCATCATACCACCTTAGTGTAAGGATGAGAGAAACGTTTCTACGAGGTATCGTAATTTTTTAAAGTTTTCCCGGCTCATATCTGGAATACATGGGGAGGCGGGGCTTATGACCTATACTGCAGCCAGACACCAGGGGGCGGGGCAAAGTAAAGGTCTGCCCTTTGCTTTGTCCTCTTACAGGCCTCCAGAGCAGTGTTTCTCAACCTTGGGGTCGTGTCCCCACATGGGGTCGCCTGGACTCCAAACTTGGTCCCCAGAAATGTCGAGTAATTGATAAAACAAAATTACTGCTACAGGTATTTTCTTCAATAAAACTATTTTTTTAATGAAATAAACAAAGGAATTTTGTGTAAACAACATTTGTGACTTAGAAATTATTGAAATTATAAACATGATTATTTAATTCTGGACACATCAGCTTGATTTTTCCGCTGTTCCTGTTTGCTGCTGAGGCTGAGAGGAAGCAGCAGCATCGATGAGACTGCAGAGCTGTGTGTGTGTGTGTGTGTGTGTGTGTGTGTGTGTGTGTGTGTGTGTGTGTGTGTGTGTGTTATTGATTCATAGGCAGTGTGATTGCAGGCGGCCTCGCTCAGCTGGCAGAGCGTGATACACTGCAGCAGATCACACTGTGTGAGTGTGTGTGTGTGTGTGAGTGTGTGTGTGAGTGTGTGTGTGTGTATGCAGTCATTCATGTAAGCACATCGAACCATGCAGGGTGTGTGTGGGTGTGTGAATGTGTGTGTGTGTGTGTGTCAGTGTGTACTCAGTCATGTAAGCACATTCAACCATGACGTTATGCTCTGATGTGCATGTGTTTCACTCAGTGTGTGTGTGTGTGTGTGTGTGTGTGTGTGTGTGTGTGTGTGAAGTGAAGTGAACAGAGTAAAGACAGTCTCATGTTCGTCTTTATAAACTTGAATCTGCTGCTTCTTTACTTTGACTCTAATACAGAAAACGATTATTTCACATTTAAAGATCCGTGTTTTCACTTTTTCATCGTCCTGATTTCAGTTTTTTGCATTTTTATGTCCGAGGGTTGAACCTGATTTAAAGTTGTTCTGAAAACTTTACATAACCCTGGCAGACTTTATGATGTCTTGGTCTTTTTCAGAAAATCTGAATGAAAACACTGAAACTTTTCTGTCTCTCATGGTTAGTGGTTGGTGAAGACATTTATTAACAAACAACTGTGTTTACTCTTTTTAAATCAACAACAGAAACTTCCAGCATGAAGCGTCTGTAGTTTCCTCTCCTCCAGTATTTTTCCTCCACATTTCATGAATCAGCAGGAACCAGAGAATCTGGGTCGACTGCTTCAAACTAACGCAGAGAAAAGACAGAAACCTCCTCCGTCTGAAACACAGACTCTCTCTCTCTTTGATCATCTCTCTCTCCTCACCCAAACAGATGAAACTAACGTCTGCACAGCTTCCTCCTCCTCCTCCTCCTCCTCCTCTGTTTGCATCTTCTCCTCTTTTCATCCTGCACTGTAAAATCCAATTAGTTGACTTTACTTAAAACAAACGCAGAAACTTGTCGCCTTAAAAAACGACATCAGTGTGACTTTATGACCTCAGTGAAGTCAAACAGATTTATGTGTGTTTGACAAACTTAAGATTTTTTTATTGTATTCTCCTTGTAGCTGAGTTCAGGCTATTTGATAAATTCTGTTACATGAACTTGTGACGTAAAAAAAGAAACAAAAACATTAAAAAGTGTAAATGACAGGCAGCTATAGTTGCCTACAAAAAATAAAACATTAATGTGAAAAAGTGTCATTTAGAAACAAAGTGTGACTGCATCATATTAACAGGAATTTTCATTTTGAGTTTTGCAAAAAAAATCACAATTTTACTGATTTCTTATATTGCTGTGTCTAAGCTTTGAAAGGGAAGAAAACCAGTCTAAGCCATGGAACAAAGACAGTCTACGCCAGACTGTTTAACTCTGATTCTACAACTCTGATTCTTTAAATCTGATTGTTTGACTCTTATTCTTTAGCTCTGAATCTTACCTCTGATTCTTTATCTCTGATTCTTTAACTCTGATTGATAGCTCTGATTGTTTGACTCTGATTGTTTAACTCTGATTCTTTAACTCTGATTCTTTAATTCTGATTCTTTAACTCTGATTCTTTAACTCTGATTCTTTAACTCTGATTCTTTAACTCTGATTCTTTAACTCTGATTCTTTATCTCTGATTGTTTAACTCTGATTCTTTAACTCTGATTGTTTGACTCTGATTCTTTAACTCTGATTGTTTGACTCTGATTCTTTAACTCTGATTCTTTATCTCTGATTCTTTATCTCTGATTCTTTATCTCTGATTCTTTAACTGTGATTCTTTAACTCTGATTCTTTAACTTTGATTGTTTAACTCTGATTGTTTGACTCTGATTCTTTAACTCTGATTCTTTATCTCTGATTCTTTATCTCTGATTGTTTGACTCTTATTCTTTAACTCTGATTCTTTAACTCTGATTGTTTGACTCTGATTCTTAGACTCTGATTGTTTAACTCTGAATATTTAACTCTGATTCTTTAACTCTGATTCTTAAACTTTGATTGTTCAACTCTGAGTCTTTAACTCTGATTCTCTAACTCTGATTCTTCAACTCTGATTCTTTAACTCTGATTCTTTATCTCTGATTCTTTATCTCTGATTGTTTGACTCTTATTCTTTAACTCTGATTCTTTAACTCTGATTGTTTGACTCTGATTCTTAGACTCTGATTGTTTAACTCTGAATATTTAACTCTGATTCTTTAACTCTGATTCTTAAACTTTGATTGTTCAACTCTGAGTCTTTAACTCTGATTCTCTAACTCTGATTCTTCAACTCTGATTCTTTAACTCTGATTCTTTATCTCTGATTATTTAACTCTGATTCTTTATCTCTGATTCTTTATCTCTGATACAAACTGAGAATAAGAAATTGAGACTAAGAAATTGAGACTAACAAACTGAGACTAAGAATCTGAGACTAACAAATTGAGACTTATAAATTGAGACTAAGAAATTGAGACTAAGAATTTGAAACTAACAAGTTGAGACTCAGAAATTGAGACTAAGAGAAACTCTGATTCTTCAACTCTGATTCTTTAACTCTGATTCTCTAACTCTGATTCTTTATCTCTGATTCTTTAACTCTGATTGTTTGACTCTTATTCTTTAACTCTGATTATTTAACTCTGATTACCTCCTGCTGCCTCATAAAACTAATGTGATTCAGGAAACGATCGATGCAGCCGCTGTTACAGTGAAGAGCAGGCCCATAAAGAGTCACTGCAGCTGATCTATTATTGATTAAAGAGCAACACTCAAATAACTTCTCTTATTAAAGACTGAGACCAAAACACATTACACACACTCACAGACACTCACACACACTCAGGCAAACATCAGCTGCTTTGACACAACACTCTGTGGCGTACTCAGTGTTTTATTTTTTTATATTTCGATAAAGTCCAACGGCGCTTTCCCGGTGTTTCCATAGCCACGAGAACTGACACATTTCTGCTTCCTTAAGTTTGCGGTCGCACAGTTACGGTTAAGAGTCGATGACAGAAGGTTTGAGGTTTCAACACCTTCCTCAGGTTAAAATCAAAGATGTTTATTTGCTTTTACAATCAGAAACATCCTCTTTAAGTCTGTGTCAGGATGTGTTTAATACTATTTCCTGTTTTAGTAAACATTCTTGGTGTCATTGGGTTCAGGTTTTATATTTGTTTTGTTATATATATTTATTTCTAATCTATGTTTTTGCAGCACTTTGGAAACATTGAGTTTAAAAAAGGTGTTATGTAGATTCAGTGAAATGGATTCAAAAACATATGCACAGAAAAAAATATAAACTTATTCTTCATCTTAGGGATATGAAAGTTTCCAAAACTACAAAATAAACCTTTTTCTGCATTATCAAGCTTTCCACAAATGTAATAATAATAATAATAATAATAATAATAATAATAAAAAAATATTTAAAAAGGCGCCTTTCTTGACACCCAAGTACATTATACAGTAAGAATAAAAGCAGACGTACACAACACAAATAATTAAAACAACAGGTGAAGGAAATGAAATGGGAATAAGTTTATGAGGAAAATGCAGTTCTGAACAGGTGTGTTTTGAGTTTTGTAAGTTAAATATTTCTGCTCTACTAAAGAACTTCTTAAAAATGCAGCACTTTTACTCCTAGGTTCAAAAAAAGAGATTAAATCCTCACTTAGCATAATGCTAACAAATAACATGGGAAATCCCATAGAGAGTTGATGAAGCTAGTGGAGTTAGCGCTTGGACTGAACTATTTGTTAGAATAATTTAATTGGGATTATTTAGCCTTATATTACTGTTTATTGTACAATTATTTTTGGGTTCCTCGTTTTATTTTGTTAAACAAACACAAACAATTTTGGTAACACTTTAGATTAGGGAACATATATTCATTAATTTGTGGTCAGTAAGTAATAATTAGGAGTTAATATATGAAAAGTCTAAATTCATGGTACAATAGAGGTAGAATAAAGGGTTAATGTGTGCTTAATAAATAATAATTATCTACTTATATGCATGTTAATAAGCATGTAGTTAATGGCGAATATGTGCTCCCTAATCTAAAGTGTTACCACAATTTTCATTTCTGAGCATTTAACATTGTTTTTGCCCATTTTAGTCTCTTTTCTTCATATTTTCTCGCAACTTTCTGATTATTTTCCAAGTTCTCTCCTGATTTTCACCCATTTGTTCCACCTTACACGTCTTATTTTTGCTACTTCTTGCTGGTTTTGCCCTTACTTAGCTTCTTTCTCTTGTAAAGGAAGTTTCCACCACTTTTGCTCTGATCTCTGGTAAAAGTCTGATCTTTGTTTGTCAGTGAAGTCGAGCTGAGTAAAGTCGTCTCGTCATGTTTCTGCGCTCGTTCTCCGTCAGAACCGAAGCCTGGAGCTTCTCTCTCTCTCTCAGAGATGCTGTGTCACCTCAGCAGGAAAAAAAAAAAACTCTGAGTCATCACTCGCTGCTCGGCCTGACTCATAAATATTACAAACAGAAACCACATCAGAGGAGGAGACGACTCAGAGACTCACCTGGAGAAACGCTGAGCTCAAAAACCAACAAAGAAGTTTAGGTCTTAAAGAGTTTCATCTATGTGATCTTTAATCTTATAGTGCAAAGTTTCAGCTTCGTGCTGAGTCTGAGCGTCCACAGCTGCAAAAAAAAAACTAACTAAGCTATTATAGGGTAACTAACTACGCACCAAAGACTGACGAGGATAAAAGCTTCCTCTCTCTTTACACCCTCATCATTTTCTCCAAATGATGAGAAATAATCCAAACAGGGATTAAGTTGTAGTTCTTGATAGGGCTGAACGATTTATCGTTTTTTTTTTTTCGTTTTTTTTAACACTTAAAGTTTATTTCTATTTTTTCATTTAAGAACAGCAAAGACAGAAAAGAAAAGTAACATGAAAAAGAAAAAACAGATACAAGACAAAGTAACATCAAAAACGTTGCCAGGTCTGAAATGTTCACAGCTGTCGTGGAGTTTAACAGTCATAAGTTTTGTTCAGTATTTTCATAAATTAATGTTCTGATGAAATGTTAAATGGTTCTGTTTTCACCCTCCACCTCAACTATTCCAAAATAAAGTCTCAATTTTTCCCATCTTGAAATATACAAATCTCTTCTTAATCTTAATAAAAAAGTCATTTGTTCCATTTCATGAATTTCTTTTATAATTTCTATCCAGTTTTGTATTGTGGGTGCTTCCGCCTGTAGCCATTTACGAGTGATAACTTTCTTAGCAGCAATGATAAATATTTTTAAAAGATATTTAGTGTCTTTGCTTATGTCATGTGGCAGGTCGCCCAAATAAAGAAAAGTGAAATTTAACGGAACTGATATTCCCAGAATACGTTCCATAATTTTTAATATTTCCAACCAAAACGGATGTAGAGTTCGACAACTCCAAAAAAAATGGTTGAAATTTCAATTTCAGACACCGTGATCATGTGATCGTTAAAGCTGTGATTTTTTCCTGCTCCTGACTGACCCAGGATCTGTTATATCAGCTGTTTCACACACACCTGTCTTTGAGTGTGAGACTGTTGGAAAAATCCTTTTTTTCTTTGGGATTGTTGTTGATTTTATTTTATTTAACTTGACACAATTTAGGATATTTTGCACGACATCATTTTTAAAAATTAAGAGTCGAAGATAGCTCTTTCTGTTCTTCAGTTTTTAAAACTAAAAATACAATTTAAAAAGTCCGGTTTAGAAATAACAGGAATAGGTTTTAGGGATTTGAGAAAAGTCAAAATTCGACTATTTATCTAAAAATCTCCTTAAATGTTTTTTTTTTTGCCTTTCATCCTTTAATTTTGTATTTATTTCTCATAATTTTGACTTAAATCTCAGAGTTTTGACTTTTTATAAAGGCAGGAATAGGTGTTCGGTTTTAAGAAGAGTCAAAATTTGACAACTTATCGAAAAATCTTCTTTATATTTTTTAGCCTCTGTAATTATTTCTCATAATTTCGACTCACATCTTTCAATTTCAGCTTTTTATTTCAAAAGCTGCCTTTATTTCAAATGTAGACTTTTTATCTTAGACTTTTGTCACCTTAAAATTTTGACCTTAAATGAGAAAGTTTGGACTTTTTTCCACATGATGTTAAATTGATTTCTTAAACTTAAGAAGTTTCATCTCTAAATCTTGACTTTTTGTCTCAGGATCTTGTCTTTATTTCTCAAAATTTTCACTTTTTATGTTAAAATATTGACCTTAAAGTCTCCTGAGGGGTTTTATTTGTTTCTAAGTCTTATAAAAGTTTTAATAAATGACCCACTTCTCAAAATGTGTGTGTGTGTGTGTGTGTGTGAAACCAACCTGCTGCTTGTCCTTCTTGTGTATTTTCATCTTCTATCCCTTCACTGCATCTGTGAGCACAAACAGAGAAAACACACGTTAATTTAACAAACACAGAAAATCAGATTAAAGCAACAAGAGTCGACTGAAATTATACAAAGAGATAAAAATAAATGTGAAGAAATCCTGATTATTATTCATATTTAGATCTAAATAAATCACATCCATGAACCAGCTCTGAAGTGTGAGGCACCGTAAAGTTACTCACATTATAAACAACAACAACATTTCTCCAAATTTCCCCCTGAAACTTTTTATTCAGATTCACAGAAACGGTGGAAACGTCGTCTTTCAGTTTCAGTGATGCGTTCAATGACGACTTGGACAAAAGAAACAACAACAACAACAGTCTCAGGTGTCAGAGTCACTCATCCAACAGGTTCACATTTTTCACATCCCTCCTTTTTTACAGCCACACTCACACACCAGGGGTCCGTTTCACAAAGCAGGTTTAGTGAAAACTCTGAGTCTATTAACCCTGAAATGAGGGAAACTCTGAATTTTCACTTTACCTCCATTGAGTTTGTCTCTTTCTCCCCTTTGAGATTGGACAAAGAGTCTCTCTCCATTGAAGTCGAGACCCAGTCAATGGCATCATTGTCTGCGACACTTTGATTGGTCCAAATTGTGAATGAACCTGGAGTTTCTCTCTGTCTCCGCCCTCTTTCAACCACACACCATGTTTGATTTCCTCATTCTTTCAGTCAGCGGCGAGTTTTGGCGTAACACGGCTCTGCTGTCTGTTATTTATGAAACATACAAGTCCACTTTTGTCACAAACGTAGCATGAACTTTTGACAATGAACTCGTTGATGAAGGTGCAGCATTATCAATGTGAACAGTTTTAATATTTTTCGGGAGATTATCATCAGAGCGAGCATGGATGTTCTGACATTTCCTGACAATTCTCTTTTTAAACGTTTCACATCACAGTCCATCATTTACAGACACAATAATCCGTCTTTACATTTGCAACATTACCAGCCGTAGTCTCTCACATCCCAGCAGATGTTGTGTTTGTGCTACAATTTTTTGTAAATGGCAGGTTTTGTTTTGTTTTTTGCTTTTTTTAATAATAATATCGGAGATGCAAGGCAACTGTCTGCAGGTTGAGAAGACATTTATGTGTGTAAACAGCATTATGTTGGAGATAAAACAACTGCACAGTCAAAAAGCCACGTAATATTTATTTTACAATGTAAAACGTGATCAAAATGAAGTAAAACCGTGAGATTATGTGGAGGTCTCACCTGTTTGAACAATGTTTTTATATTTCATCTTAAGTTTCAGCTGAGTGAGCTTCTCCCCCGCAGGATTGCACCTAAATAAAATAAATGAATGATCTACATTCAGCGGTTTTCCCTGTAATATTACTGTGATTGTTGGACTACATTTAAACTTACGTATTGACCAGAGCAGCGATGTTCTCTCACACCGTCTCCCTCTGTTTTGCAGCTGCTGTGCTGTTGCACTTTTTTCCTAAAATCATGTTAAAATTCGCCGTATGAGCACATTAAGATTTCCAGTTCTTGCAGAGTTAAAAAACGCTGCCCTCCGCTTCCCCGTTGCCATGGTGACTCGTCGAATCGGGGCTCCACTAATGCTGTCTTTTTACAGCGGTGGTGCTTAACTCCAGGTGAAACTACTCCGAGTAGATCAAACAAACTCAAATCAGCTGGAACAGAAAACTCAGAGTTTTCTATCTCAGAGGAGATCAACTCAGAGTTCAGGGTTTAACTCAGAGATTCTTGAACCTGCTTTGTGAAACAGACCCCTGCCCCTGACCTGTCTCAAACAGAGAGATAGTCTATTTTATTTCTATTTTATATTTTACACTCATGCGCTTTTTGCACATCTGTTAAGTTTATTTAACTACATGTTTAACTGTGTGAACATGTTTCATGTCACACCTGCTTTAGCAACGTAAACATATTTTTATAATGTCAATAAAGCTTTTTTGAATTGAAAAATAATAAACCATCCGTGAAGAAATGGAAGAACCATGAAGAAGTAAAAGGGTTGAGAGTTAAAGATGAGAGAAATTCACTCACTATGAAACTATGAGACACAATTAGGAGAAAGAAGTTGAAATTTTGAGCTTAAAAAAAAATCAAATTTTTGAGTTTAAAAGTCAAAACTTTGAGATGAAAAAGTCAAAATTTTGAGAAAAAAAATAAAAATTCTGAGATAAATAGTCAAAGCTATTTTATTTCATTATCTTTATTTCACCTTTATTTAACCTAGTGAAAGCTTGTTAAGTAAATTGTAATTAATTATAAATCTCTTGTTAAAGCGACCGGACCAAGAAGCAGCAGAATTTTATGACAAAAACATTTTAAAGATTTGAACAGATGAGTCAAACAGGATCAGCTCTGACAGTTTCACTGAAGCTCACAAAGAATTTAATGCAGAAACATCCAAACGACTTTGTCTCCAGTTCAGTCAGGACACGAGGAACATTCAGAGTCAGAGACACAGAAATTTATCTCAAATTTATTTTACTTTATTTGTGCAAAAAGAGAAAAAAAAGTGGGGAAATCTGAACAAAGTCTGTTTTTCATTTTGATATTTTTAACTGTCAGAAATTCTCTTCAGTCCATTATTTCTGCTTCTACTCTCCAAATGATTTTCCTTCAAATGTTTTTTAGGAGTGTTGTAAATAAATGTTTGGGTCATGAAGCTACTTTGTGGTTTTTGGTAGAGTTTCCTGTTTTGGGGTTTTTCAAAATAAAAGCACCCTGATATTAAACTAACGCTCAGACCTGAGAGTCTAAAGAGTCTCAGAGTTTGTTAGTGATCGTTTCGGAGCCCAACACTTCCCTCATGTGGAGAGAGAGAGAGAGAGAGAGAGAGAGAGAGAGAGAGAGAGAGAGAGAGAGAGTAAATAAAAGAGAGTAAATGTTTCCTGAGTTTCCTCGGGGCTTTGAGAATCAGATTTTAACTTCCACTGAGTTTATTTATCTGAACATTTAACTCACTTTACTCTCAGCTCCACACACCAACTCTCTCTCTTTCTCTCTCTCTCTCTCTCTCTCTGTACACTGTAAAAAATTGTGATTCTTCATTTCAGTAAACAAAAAAAGTTCTGTTGTTTTTCAAACTACTTCTAGTTCTTCTAGTCGTTATTATTTTTTCTTTTCATGTCTTAACTTCTTGCTTGCGTTTTACATTTCTTTGGACAAAAGCATCTGCTAAATGAAATTGTAAAATTATCTGAACTTCCTTTCTTATGTTTGTTGAGTAAAATTTGTCTCATTTCATCAGTTTTGTCATTAAAACTTTGAATCATAAGTTTGAGGTTGAAATTAGATTTTATCTTAGATTTCATCATCATTAAGGAAAGTTTCTCTGTTTGAGTGTTGTATTAAAACTATACTTAAGTAAAAGATGAAAAATTATTCAATCTGAAGAGAAACACTGGAGTCACTGATCTATTTACAGATTTTACCTTCAGTCTGATTTGTCCTTTTATTATGAAAATATTTTATCATTCTCATTCACTTTCATGTATTATAAATGTGTATATGGAAAACTGTAAGAAAATAAAAATTTACATAAAGGTTTGATTTCATTTATCTCTATATCATTATTGTTTCTTTTCATTGTTATTTGGTTGTTTTATGTCACAGACTCTGATTTCAACAAAGAATATTAAGAAAAAAACTATTTCACCAGTTAAATCATCAAAACTTTGAATCATAAGTTTGAGGCTGAAACTAAATTTTTTATCTCAGATTTTATCATAAAGGAAAGTTTTTTTGATGTTGTACTGACGCTGTATTTTAGTAAAAGGTGAAAAATGAACCAAAACTGAAGAGAAACACTGTAGTTACTGATTTGTTTACTTATTCAAAGTTAAGTCTGATTTGTCCTTTTATTATGAAAATATTTTATTATTCTCATTCACTTTCATGTATAACAAATGTTTCTATGGAAAACTGTAAGAGAATGTGAATTTACTTATGGGTTTGTTTTCATTTCTTTTTACATCATTATTGTTTGTTTTCATTGTATTTGGTTGTTTTATGTTTTTTTATTGACGTGTTTTATTCTCTAACTTTCTTGTCCTTTCAGTTTAGTCACAGACACTGATTTCAACAGGGAATATTAAGAAAAAAACTATTTCTTCATGAGTTTATTAGTTATTAACTGACTCATTGTTGTTAAGATTCAGCTCAGTGTTAAATTCATGGTTTTTAATCCAGAGGTCAAAGGTTCAAATCCCAACAGTGATTTAATTTTCAGGATTCTCGGTTTGTTGAACTCAAAACTTAACGTTACATCACAAATGAAAAATTAATCATCTCAACAAAAGTGTTTAAGTTGGTTCAAACTCAGGATTTTTATCTGTGCAGACAGTTAAAGTAAGTGTTTAGTTTTTAGAGCGTGGTTAAAGTGTTAAAAACAGGTCAGACTGTGGGGGGACAGTAACTGGTTCCTCCAGCTTCTTCGTCCGCTCACAGTTCGTCTGATGCTCCGAGGAAAATTCCTGAACACAAACACGAATCTACGACGTCGACGATGATGATGATGATGATGATGATGTCAGCGACAGGAGGAACTCACTGATCAGAGACGACCACGGGAATGTTTGTTTTCTGCTGTTTTTAATTACTAATAACTGTTTAACAAAATGAAAACAAAAAAATAAATGAAGTTTATTTTTAAAATCCACCACTTCATCTGAAACAGTTTTATCGACTTTCTTTGGCCTTGACTTCATTTTGAAATCACTCATTTCTGAAAAACGCAGAGAAGTTTTTTGTTGTTTTTTTTTACCAGAATTAATTTTTGTTCCTGATTTTTTAATTCTGTGTTAATGAGGTTAGTCAAGAACTTTTATCTCAAAATTTTGACTCAACATTTGGAATATTTGTCTCAAAATTACAATTTTGTAATCTCATGATTTTAAATTTTTTGTGAGAAAATTGACTTTTTTTCTCATTATTTTTCACTTTTTATCTCTTTGTTTAAACTTTTTTCTCTCATAATTTTGTTTTTATCTCAAATCTTGACTTCATCATCTCAACATTTCTAATTTGTGTCTCAATATTTCAAATTCATAATCTCATGATTTTGACCTTTTTTTGATAAATTTGAGTATTTATCTTTCTTTTTTGACTTTTTATCTCAAAATTTTGACTTTTTCATCTCCAATTTCACTTTTTCTTTATTCTGGTGGATTTTTACCCCATGATTTTAATTTTAAGATAAAATCTTGACTCAATGATGTCAACATTTCTAATTTATGTCTCAAAATTTCAACTTCATAATCTTTTGATTTTGACCTTTTTCTAAGAAATTTGACTTTTTTTTATCTCTTTGTTTAAACTTTTTCCCTCATGATTTTGTTTTATCTTAAAATCTTGACTCAATAATGTCAACATTTCTAATTTATGTATCAAAATTTTTTGACTTTTTTCTCATTATTTTGACTTTTTAATTTTAAAATTTTAACTTTATTATCTCATCATTGTGACTTTCTCTGATAAATTTGAGTATTTATCTTTCTTTTTTTGACTTTTTATCTCAAAATTTTGACTTGTTAATCTTGAAATTTCACTTTTTAATTATTCTGGTGGATTTTTACTAAGTGATTTTAATCTTAAGATAAAATCTTGACTCAGAGATGTCAACATTTCTAATCTATGTCTCAAAATTTCAACTTCATCATCTCATGATTTTGACATTTTTCTAAGAAATTTGACTTTTTTTCTCATTATTTTGACTTTTTCTTAAAAAAATTGACTTTTATCATCCCATAATATTGACTTTTTCTGATAAATTTGTCTTTTATCTCATTATTTTGACTTTTTAATCTTAAAAAAATCGACTTTATTATCTCATCATTTTGATTTTTTTCTGAAAAATTTGAGTTTCTGTTTGTAAAGATGATCTGTTTCCTTATATTTTCTAAAAACACCAAAGATGGAGGAGATGAGTCTCATGATTTGCTGTAATTTGATTTGTTGGAGTTAATCTGCAGAAAGAATTCAGATTAAATTGAATCTGTTTTCTTTCAGCAGCAGAAAATCAACCTCGTTCCTCTGCTTCATCTTTACTGACACACAAAAAAACCTTCATCACATTCAGCGCAGAGATATTTATCAGCGCAGAGAAGAAAAACATCAGAGGGAACGTGGAGTTTTACCAACAGCTGATGA
This sequence comes from Thalassoma bifasciatum, assembly GCA_008086565.1. Taxonomy (NCBI): domain Eukaryota; kingdom Metazoa; phylum Chordata; class Actinopteri; order Labriformes; family Labridae; genus Thalassoma; species Thalassoma bifasciatum. The sequence goes on from RPOG01001982.1 coordinate 59,869, forward strand.
GAGAATCTGACGCAGAAAATCCCCCGAGATTAAACATCAGAGACAGAAACACGGAGGTGAAACTACAGAGAGGAAACTTTCAAACTGTAACAGTCTGAATCTGAACCAAACAGACAGAACTGAGGCTTTAAAGACGCTACGCCAACTTCTGTTATCCTCACACACACACACACACACACACACACACACACACACACACACCTGTCAGCCGTGAGCAGACGTCTGCTCTTAGCTCTTTTTCACAGTTCCTTCTTCATGAATCACACAAACAATTTGCTCCGTCTGCAGAAAAACGAGCCAACTCAAAACAAAACAAAACACCGACTAAAATTGAAAACACAGACTAAAAGTTAAAAAACCGACTAAAAGTTAAAACACGGACTAAAAGTTAGAACACGGACTAAAAGTTAAAACATGGACTAAAAGTTAGAACACGGACTAAAAGTTAAAACATGGACTAAAAGTTAAAACATGGACTAAAAGTTAGAAACACGGACTAAAAGTTAAAACATGGACTAAAAGTTAAAACATGGACTAAAAGTTAGAAACACGGACTAAAAGTTAGAAATACGGACTAAAAGTTAGAACACGGACTAAAAGTTAAAATATGGACTAAAGTTAAAACACGGACTAAAAGTTAAAACATGGACTAAAAGTTAGAAACACGGACTAAAAGTTAGAACACAGACTAAAAGTTAAAACATGGACTAAAAGTTAAAACATGGACTAAAAGTTAAAACATGGACTAAAAGTTAGAACACGGACTAAAAGTTAAAACATGGACTAAAAGTTAAAACACAGACTAAAAGTTAAAACATGGACTAAAAGTTAGAAACACGGACTAAAAGTTAGAACATGGACTAAAAGTTAGAACACGGACTAAAAGTTAAAAGATGGACTAAAAGTTAAAACACGGACTAAAAGTTAAAACATGGACTAAAAGTTAGAAACACTGACTAAAAGTTAAAACATGGACTAAAAGTTAAAACATGAACTAAAAGTTAAAACCTGGACTAAAAGTTAAAACATGGACTAAAAGTTAAAAAACAGACTAAAAGTTAGAAACACGGACTAAATTAGAACATGAACTAAAAGTTAAAACACGGACTAAAAGTTAAAACATGGACTAAAAGTTAGAAACACGGACTAAAAGTTAAAACATGAACTAAAAGTTAAAACATGGACTAAAAGTTAAAACATGGACTAAAAGTTAAAACAGGGACTAAAAGTTTAAAAACGGACTAAAAGTTAAAACATGGACAAAAAATTTTTAACATGGACTTAAAGTTAAAACAGAGACTTAAAGTTAAAACATGGACTAAAAGTTAAAACACAGACTAAAAGTTAAAACATGAACTAAAAGTTAAAACATGGACTAAAAGTTAAAACACAGACTAAAATCTAAAACCTGGACTAAAAGTTAAAACACGGACTAAAAGTTAAAACATGGACTAAAAGTTAAAACACGGACTAAAAGTTAAAACACAGACTAAAAGTTAAAACATGGACTTAAAGTTAAAACATGGACTAAAAGTTAAAACATGGACTAAAAGTTAAAACATGAACTAAAAGTTTAAACATGGACTAAAATCTAAAACCTGGACTTAAAGTTAAAACATGGACTAAAAGTTAAAATATGGACTTAAAGTTGAAACATGGACTAAAAGTTCAAACATGGTCTTTAAGTTAAAACATGGACTGGAATGTGGCTCATTTTAAGAATAAAATGGCAATTTTGACTTAAATCAGACATAAACACTTGATTATATATATTATATTTCAGTTTTTACAGTGTGGATGGACGTGAACTCAACAAACTGTGTTTCTGTCAGACAGAGTCAGATTTATAAAGACTTAAAAAAACTTAACACAAAAAACATTGACTCAGGTTTTTTTTTAGGTTTGGAAACATAAACTTTAAAATGAAACATGTCTGTTTTTCTCTCCACTGTTTAGATTTTAGTTTATGTTATTTCTAGTTTGTAGATTTTATTTGAATAACTAGTTCTCTAAAAAAGAACAAAGTCGTTGGTTAAATTCATCTTTATGTTTCTGACTATGTTTCATTAAAGTCGATCACCTGTTCGACATTTTAACGTCTGCAAACACAAACACTCTGATCTCCATCCTGAATGTGTGTGTGTGTGTGTGTGTGTGTGTGTGTGTGTGTGTGTGTGTGAGCAGCCGACAGTCACAGACTCAGACAGAAATCCTCCGTCTGTCTCTGAGGAGATTCATCCTCCTTCTCTGACCTTATTCTCTCTCTCTCTAACACACCGCTGCTCGCTCACTCACAGAGGAGGAGGAGAGAGGAGGAGGAGGAGGAGAGAAGGAGGAGGAGAGGAGCAAACGACTGAATCATCAGGAGACGTTTCACAGGAGGAAGAAGGAGCTGAACACGACCATACTGTTTTTACCCCAAACGTGTGTGTGTGTGTGTGTGTGTGTGTGTGTGTGTGCGTGTGTGTGTGTGTGTGTGTGTGTGTGTGTGTGCGTGTGTGTGTGTGTGTGTGTGTGTGTGTGTGTTTGCATGCAAAGAGAGGGGTGTGTGTGATTAANCCTGTGGATTAATGGACTGATTGGTGCTTAAAGACTCTCGTGGCAGACAGATCGCTCCTGCACCGACCAACTTTGATTTAATTTAAAAGACTCTTTAAAGCCAACTATCTTTGCTGTTAACTTCTTTTTGGTTTAAAAAGGACTTTTAACTTCTTTAGGAATCATGAAGGAGCATTTTAGGGCTGTATTTTGTCTTCATTCAGTCTGGTTCTGTGCCGTCAGGTTTAAATGTCATTAAAAACCCGTCGCTGACTTATTCCTTTGCCTCTTGTAAGTGATTTGTTCAGAGTCAGAAGCCGCAGAGACGACATTCTCTGACCAATGAGTGACCGGCAGTCCGTCCACGTCACCTTTTATTATCAGCTTTACTCGCTTAGAACCAGGGTAGAGCAGGTACTAAAAACTGGCGTCTGCCGCGTAGTACCGCGCTAATGGAAACGCAACACAAACCGGGTAGAGGAGAGTAGAGTAGGGCTGAGACGAGTCAGTGGAAAAGGACCAATAGAGTGTAGGATGGAGAAGGTAAATTCATAAACAGCCTGTCACCATTGTCTGATTTTAAAGCCAAAAAAAATGTCACTGGAGCCGTTTTCAGTCGCCGTTGTGCAGCCAGAGTCTGTGCAGTAGAGAATTTGGGCGGAGCCGAGTAAAGAAAGAGAAATAAAAATATTTATTTCTTTTCCTTTCAAAGCTCTGATCTCTTCTGTCTCTTGCAGCAGCTGTCAATCATGGTAAAACCAAACTTATTAACTCGATTTTTAGCGTCTAATAACTCATGAAAAAGCAACTCCTCAGTAAAAATCAGTCAAACATCTGACCACACTGCCCCTGGTGGTGAGGAGGTTTACTGCAGAGTAAAGACTGACTCAGATTAAAGTTCAGCTCAGAGTTTAACACAAACATTTCTCCTCCTGAAGTTTCCTGACGACAGAAACTTGTTTCCTCACACGATCGAACTGTTGGTGATGATGGAGACGGAGAGAAGCTCAGATCAGCAGAAAGAGAGAGAGAGAAACAACGGGAGAGAGAAAGAGAGGAACAAAGAGAGCAGGAGCAGCAGACAGTCGTTCAGACTCAGATTAATCCTCAAACAGTCGAGTCGTTCACAAACAGCAAAAACCAGATTCATCCTCTGAGTCTGAGCAAACACTGAACAAACTCAGTCTGCAGGATTTCAACCAGCAACCTTCACACCTGCAGCAAACACTGAACAAAACCTCCAGATTGAAAACTTTAGAACATTTTTATCAAACTTTTCTGCAAAAAACCTGCAGGAAAATCCACAGTCGAGCATCATCAGACTTTAAAGTTTTTAATAAAGTAACTGCACACCTGTTTGACTCACCTGCTGCACACACACACACACACACACACTCACATACACACACACACATATTTATCCATGGATGAGTCTAAATGTTTCACAGCTCTGATCAGTTCACATGTTTCTCTCTAATAATATTTTCCAGGACATTTTCAGCTGCTACAAGTTTGTTTTGGGGAGTTTTTTTGTTTTTAATGACTTCTTCTTCTCTGCAGCTGTAACTTAAACTTCATTATCACGACAAACTGAAGTTACGATGGTCAAACGCACAATTCACAAGTTTCTCTTCTCTCTTTTTAACACACGTTTAAAACTGTTTCTGCTCATTTTTGTTCTTTAATTAACCTTTTGACCCTGTTACAGTTTAAGAACACAGGAAATGTTCAGTGGATTTCTGTCAGTTTCTTAAGAAAGAACAAAAACTTTCCAATGAAACTGACTCTGAGAGTTTCAGCTCAGGTTGGAGGTTGTTCACTGTAATAATTCAGAAACAGGACACTTTTTTTTTTTTTCTGTGTCAGTACAAACACGAGAAGCTGAGAGTTAAATGTCATTTAATCATGAGAAATACCAGCTTCAGAGGAGTTAAAGAGGAGAAATAAAGGAGAAATAAAAGAGAAATAAAGGAGCTGTGTGATAAATAAACCTGTAAAAAGCTGATGGAGGAAACTGCACCTGTTAGTGATGGTGCAAAAACTCTTTTCTCCTGTTTCTATTCTGCTCTAATGTTTAAACTTTCTCTAATTTCTGACTGAATGAATTTCTGTCCTGAAAGACAAAAGTCACTGAGGGAGAAAGTTTTAACGGCAACAGGAGCAACAGCAGCAACATCAACATTTCCCCATCACACAATTTACACATTTTCATTTCACTATTTAATTTAAATGTGTAAATATTTTTTCTGTCTTCTTTTTGTACAAAGATTCTATATTTTTATATTTCTATATTTCTATTTTGTAGTCACTAAATATCTGATTTTTAATTTACTAGATGTTTAATGTTTATTCTTACTTTTTTTATTTTGTTCTGTCAACAACAGCAACGAAGGCAACAGCAACAACAGCAGCAGCAGCAACAACAAAAACAGCAGCAACAGGAATAACAGCAACATTAGCAGCAAAACCAGCAACAGGACCAAAAGGAGCAACAGCAACAACATCAGCAACGGCAACAACAAAAACAGCAGCAACAGAAGCAGCAACAGCAGCAACAGGAGCAACAGCAACATCAGCAGCAACATCAGCAGCAACAGCAGCGACAGGAGCAACAGCAGCAGCAGCAACAACAAAAACAGCAACAACAGAAGCAACAGCAGCAGCAGCAACAACAAAAACAGCAGCAACAGGAGTAACAGCAACATAAGCAGCAGCAGCAGCAACAGGACCAAAAGGAGCAACAGCAACAACATCAGCAACGGCAACAACAAAAACAGCAGCAAAAGGAGCAACAGCAACAACATCAGCAATGGCAACAACAAAAAACAGCAGCAACAGGAGCAACAGCAACATCAGCAGCAACAGCAGCGACAGGAGCAACAGCAGCAGCAGCAACAACAAAAACAGCAACTACAGAAGCAACAGCAACATTAGCAGCAAAACCAGCAACAGGACCAAAAGGAGCAACAGCAACAACATCAGCAACGGCAACAACAAAAACAGCAGCAACAGGAGCAAAAGCAACATCAGCAGCAACAGCAGCGACAGGAGCAACAGCAGCAGCAGCAACAACAAAAACAGCAGCAACAGAAGCAACAGCAACATCAGCAGCAACAGCAGCGACAGGAGCAATAGAAGCAACAGCAGCAACAACAAAAACAGCAGCAATCGGAGCAACAGGAGCAGCAAAAGCAGCAAAAGGAGCAACAGGAGCAACAGCAACATCAGCAGCAACAACAAAAACAGCAACAGCGGCAACGGCAACAACAAAAACAACAGCAGCAGCAACAACAGCAGCAACAGCAGCAACAGTGGTCACATGTTTGACCTTCAGCCTAAATTTTAGTTTTCTGTTTTTTCTTTCTGTTCAGTCAGAAAACATCTAAAAACTGGAAAAGTTCAGTTTGAAAGTTGAAAGTCTCTAAAACCGTTTACAGAAGCAGCTCAAACAGGAGTTTTAAAATAACCTGTTACTGTTTAACACTTTAAACTCTAAGGTGATGCTCTGACCTTTGACCTGCGTCACAAACACCTGCTTTTATGTTTCAGGACAGAAAAACTCATCAGATCATGATCCAGTGAAGAAGAACTAAAAAAAACAAAAATGTTCCTGATGTTTCTGACAGACTCACAATAAAACATGAATAAAATATAAAAGCATTAAAAGTCTGAACACTTTTATAAAACAACAGGACGATCTGACAGTTCGACTGATGGATCTCTGATCTTTTTACTGTTTAAACACATTTTAGGCTCCATTTACACGACTGTGTTTCACTTTAAAACGCAGGAAAACAAATCTGAGGGACTGAAACGCTGTAGTATCACGTCAGCTCTGTAGGTGGCGATATAACTGTAGGAGCTGTTTACACAACAATAACAGTTCAGAGCAGGGGTGTCCAAACTTTTTTCCAAAAGGGCCGTATCGCATACTGTGAGAATGACCAAGGGCCGACGGTTCTGACGTACATGTTTATTAACAGTGAAAGTAACAAATGAGTGCTCAATTTGAAAACTATTTCGTTTTGGAAGGTTCTGTAAAAAACAAACAACCAAACAAAAAACTGTTTCCATGTTCAGTCAAAAATGCTAGTGTTGATATCACAGACTTATGAGATAAAACCTAACATGGGTAAGATAAGTTGTTTTTATTGCAGGATCAGGATCTGGAATTTATTATGTTTGTTTATGAGACAGTGATAAGAACATTTTCAACCCCAAATATTTCTGATCCTGTATTCTGAACCATTTTATGCATCAACTTTTGTCTTTTCTTCATCATTTCATAACTTAATTCAGTCTTTTGTCCTCTCATGTTTTTTTTTTTTAAAGGGGCCTATGCACAGTCCAAATTTTTGTGAGATGTTAGCAGATATATTAAGGGTTTTTTCAAGTATCTGATGGAAACTGCACATGTACACAACTAGAAAATGCTTAATTTAAGTTACAAAATTAATACGAATCAAAATGACAGCTGGGGGCCGCATTAAAATAGACGGCGGGCCACAATTGGCCCCCGGGCCTTAGTTTGGACACCCCTGGTTTAGAGGCTAAAGAAGAGGAGAGCTGATCATCTGGAGTTTAGACTAAAAACTTCTCTAGTTGCAGAAAAAGTGAAATACATGCACATTTTGGTAGAAGTTAGTCAGTGGATTCAGCAGCAGAAGAACAAAACTGTAGGAAACTGTTGTTTTTGTTGTTGTTGTTGTTGTTGTTGTTCTTGTTGTTGTTGTTTTTGGCTCGTGTATGACACAGTGGAGGTTTAAGCGCGCTCAGAGCTGAGTGTGACGTCAGCATTTCACCCTAAAACACCGACTTTTACAGGAGAACACTGGAAACAGCGTTTCAGAAAAATCTCATTCTGGAGGGCGTTTTCTAAAGTTTGTGTTTCAGGCCTCATCCACAAGAAGTCAAAACTCTGAACAGTTTCCAAAACGATCGTCATAAAGATGAAGGCGTCTCAGAAAATGTGTGCGTCTATATGAATGCACTCATACGCATGAAGACGCTGTAAAACACCTGCCAGACCTCTAGGGGCGCTGTAACGATATGAGGGAAACAAGCGGAAACAGAAGAACAAACAGTGGCATGAAGACTTTTGGCTAAAGTTGTGCCGTACTGTGTCCTCTATGATTGTTTGTTCAACTCTTTGGTTGTTGAGAAGAAGGAGATTTTGCTGCTAAAGGGATAGCAGGGTCACCAGCTTCATCAACACATACGCTACAGAGTACGCCGCCATTGTTGTTGTTGCCATAGTGACGCTTGTGGCGCATGCGTATTAACGACGATGTGAAAATATGACGTCAGCGTATCTGAAAAGTTGCGGAGAGCCAGTTTACACGGAGCCGCGTATACGGCGTTTCTAAATCTTCCCACTTTGGAACCTGGTTTCAGAAATGATGGTTTACAGACCCACAAAACGCCGTCTTCGTGTGGATGATACGCTGATTCAGCAAAAACGTATGACCTCGTTTTGTCTTCGTGTGGATGGGGCCTTAGATCACTTAAACATCATTTCCATGGAGACAGGAGGCTGAAACACAACAAAACTTTTGGACTCAAACCGTCTGTCCTGTTCATGGTCGTGGTGGCTGGAGCCTTTCTTAGCTGTGATTGGGCGAGTGACTGGACTGGTTATCATCTATTCACACACGCTCACACACACACGCTCACACCTGCAGGTAATCCAGGATCCCCAATCACCAGCAGGCATGTTATTGGTCTGTCCTACCAACCCACTCATGCACGGGGAATCGAACCAGCAACCTCCTGACTGTGAGAAAGGAATATATCATGACTCTGGCTGCACCATGGCGGCTTCAGCAGCTGTTTCTTTTGGCTTTAAAACCATACGACGCCGTTTATTCTACAAACAGACTCTGATTGACTTTAACCTGCAGGAAAAACAACCTTCAACTGGATCATTGATGAATAACCTGGTTATCTTCAGGTGATGTTGCTGAACCTGAACAACTGCAGCAACCTCAGATCATAGCAGGCTCGTACAGTAGGCACTAGGCCTGATGGGTTAAGGCAGTAGTTCCCAAAGTGGGGGTCGGGACCCTTTGGGGGGTCGCGAGACATTGATAGGGGGTCATGGAATGTGTCCCAATATCGAAAACTATGAACAATTCATGAACATTTTATCCATTATTGTAAGAATAAAAGCAAAAATTGGGGTGAAAGATAATATAAAATTATGCAAACAGAAAATGTTTTATCTGTTTTTCACATTTCTTTGTTCAAGTTTGATGCCGTGAACTCAGCAAAGTGCACATTAGTCGGTAAATTTTCTATCGATCAGTTAAATTAAGTATCCTCAGGGAGGGTTTTGTTGTTTTTTGTCTGTTTTTGGATTGGCCCATTAGTGTTTTGCCACAGCAGGGGGTCACCAGTCCCTAACGGGGGTCACAGGCGGAAAAGTTTGGGAACCCCTGGGTTAAGGCATCACTGCACCTGCCTCTCTTCTCCCCCTGATGCGCCCGTCACTCTGGACATGACCTTCCACTTTTTAATAAGGCCTTGGACTGCATCAGCCTCCTCTGATGTTTTTGCAGCTCGATGCCAATGACTCTTCCCTTCTTAAACTGACAAACATCTTTTCTTTCCAGCTGAAAGATAATCACCTGTGCAGTAATTATCCAATAGGAGGCTTCTACCTGTTTGCTCAGAGGTGTTCAGGTGTAACAGCCAGGTAAAGCTGCGTTATAAAGCCTTTGTCATTCTGATTAGCCGATAAATCTGAGTGTTTATCATCAGCGTGTTGATATTTTCTGCACATATTTGTGATGAATGTTTAATAAGGCGCAAACCTGCTGCTGTGACACACCTGTGGCCCTCACTTATACCCACAAGGCACTCTGTTTTCACACCTGTTTTTATTCATACACCTGTAAATCTGCATTATAAGGGCGCAGGTGTTGAGCCTGGTTCATGTTTTCTGCATCTGCGTGCTTCGCTCCGCCCAACGTGGACGAACAAGGTCATTTTAGCGCCTCCTCACCTCAGAATTTTCAAACAGCTTCAAGGGTGTTTATTAGTTCCTCAGATAGAGATCATAGCGTTAACTGTGATGACTATAATGTTGTAAACCGTGTAAACAAAGTCAGACTTCTTCTACTGCAGTTAAACGCTCTGGTCGACTGTGTTTGTGATGCACCGCCCCCTGCAGTTTGGGAATGGAAGCAAAAAGACGGCACGAACAGGAAAAAAAGTAAAAAGGCCACAAGCATTCTCTTATGCAGATCTCAAGCGCCTTTTTTCCACGCGTCTGCAAAAAGCATAATCCTTCAGCCTTTAGTCTGTTTAAAGAGGCTGTGAGCAGAAACCGTCTGCAGTGAACTCTAGCGCCCCCTCTGGCTGGAGGACTCAAACTGTCGTGAGCAAAGGCTCCTGTATTGGATGCATGTGTGTATAAACGTGTCCTGGTTGAGTCCTGGTTGTGTCCTACCAGGTCTCATCTACCAACTCCAACCTCACCGAGCAGAGCAAACGTAACCTGGCTCTTCATTTAGCTCCTGATTTAGTCTTTAGCTCCTGATTTAGTCTTTAGCTCCTGTTTCAGCCTTAAGCTCCTGTTTTAGCCTTTAGCTCCTGATTTGGTCTTTAGCTCCTGTTTTAGCCTTTAGCTCCTGTTTTAGTCTTCAGCTCCTGTTTTAGACTTTAGCTCCTGTTTTACACTTTAGCTCCTGTTTAAGTCTTTAGCTCCTGATTTAGTCTTTAGATCGTGTTCTAGGCTTTAGATCCTGTTTGAGTCTTTAGCTCCTGTTTTAGTCTTTAGCTCCTGTTTTACACTTTAGATCCTGTTTAAGCCTTCAGCTCCTGATTTAGCCTTTAGCTCCTGTTTTAGTCTTTAGCTCCTGTTTTAGCCTTTAGCTCCTGTTTTAGCCTTTAGCTCCTGTTTTAGCCTTTAGCTCCTGTTTTAGTCTTTAGCTCCTGTTTTAGACTTTAGCTCCTGTTTTAGCCTTTAGCTCCTGTTATAGACTTCAGATTGTGTTTTAGACTTCAGCTCCTGTTTTAGTCTTTAGCTCCTGTTTAACACTTTAGATCCTGTTTCAGTCTTTAGCTCCTGTTATAGACTTTAGATCCTGTTTTAGACTTTAGCTCCTGTTTAAGCCTTTAGCTCCTGTTTAAGACTTTAGCTCCTGTTTAAGACTTTAGCTCCTGCTCTAACCTTTAGCTCCTGTTTTAGACTTTAGCTCCTGTTTTAGCCTTTAGTCCATGTTTTAGCTGTGGCTCAGAGGCAGAGTCATGGACTTGCACCCCAAGGGTCGTAGGTTCGATGCCAGATGCCTCAGTCACATGCCAAGGTGTCCTTGAGCAAGACACTGAACCCTCAGAAAAATTGCTCACGACTACGTCGCTTTAGACAAAAGCATCAGCTAAATGAAATAGTCTGTGTTTAAGTCCTTATTTTGCTGTTAGTTTGTGTTTAAGCCTTTAGTCTGTGCTCTATCTCTCTCCTCTTTATCTTTCTGCATCTCTTCTGTCTCTTGTCTGTCAGACAGTCCAGCTCCTGTTTCCACTACAACGACTCAATGAATAACAGAAGTCGTTTTCAGTAGAGAAAATAATTTCCTCTTTTCTTCTCTCACTGATGAGCTTAATCAGACGGTGTGATGATGTCATAGAGACATAAACCAATCCGAACCGGTGTGACCCGTTCAGCCCTGATTGGGAAGCTCAGAACTATCATTTAGAAATAACCTATTTCTGCACTGATAATTCCTTTTAATGTGGCCTGTTATTATAAGGTAAGTATATAAAAAAAGGAGACCTTTTGGTGATGACTCAAAATTGCTCACAGCGCCTTTAATATTTGATACTTTTATTCTCATTTTCAGACTTTTTCCTCATTTATTCAGCCTCATGCTGATGTTTAACTCCAGGCTGAGTCTTTGTGTTTCACCTGGAAGGGTCCTGACTCATTACCTGTGCGCGCACACACACACACACACACACACAAACGTAATCACCGTACAGCGGTTTTATTTCATATAATCACATTAACAGCTTAGTTAGGCATCTTTTTCTCTTTATGTTCCACAATTTTAGCTCTTTCACTTCTTTCAGCAAAATTATTTCACAGGATTTACATTTTTTTAAGTTCTTTTCACTACTTTAAGCAAAATTATTTCACAGGTTTCACAGTTGACTTTCTTCAGCTTCAGCATTTCAACGCATTTTCTACAAGGAAATGCAAATTTTCCAGTATTTTTATTCTTATTTTCAGTCTTTTTCCTCATTTATTCAGACTCCACAGCCTCATGCTAATGTTTAACTCCAGGCTGAGTCTTTGTGTTTCACCTGGAAGGGTCCTGACTCACTACCTGTGCACATAAACACACACACACACACACACACACACAAACACACACACACAAACGTAATCAACTTACAGCGGTTTTATTTCGTATTATCACATTAACAGCTTTGTTAGGCATTTTTTTACCTTTATGCTCCACAATTTAAGCTCTTTCACTACTTTAATCAAATTATTTCACAGGTTCCACAGTTGACTTTCTTCAGCTTCAGCATTTCAACGCATTTACTGCGAGGAAATGCAAATTTTCCAGTATTTTATTCTCATTTTCAGTCATTTTTCCTCATTTATTCAGACTCCACAGCCTCATGCTGATGTTTAACTCCAGGCTGAGTCTTTGTGTTTCACCTGGAAGGGTCCTGACTCACTACCTGTGCACACACACACACACACACACACACACACACACACACACAGACACACGTAATCACCTTATAGCGGTTTTATTTCGTATTATCACATTGACAGCTTTGTTAGGCATTTTTTTATCTTTATGTTCCACAATTTAAGCTCTTTTACTACTTTAAGCAATATTATTTCACAGGTTTCACAGTTGACTTTCTTCAGCTTCAGCATTTCAACGCATTTACTGCGAGGAAATGCAAATTTTCCAGTATTTTTATTCTTATTTTCAGTCTTTTTTCCTCATTTATTCAGACTCCACAGCCTCATGCTGATGTTAAACTCCAGGCTGAGGCATTGTGTTTCACCTGGAAGGGTCCTGACTCATTACCTGTGCACATTAACACACACACACACACACACACAGAAACGTAATCACCTTACAGCGGTTTAATTTTCTATTATCACATTAAAAACCTATTTAGGCATTTTTTTATCTTTATTCTCCATAATTTAAGCTGTTTGACTTCTTTAAGCAACATTATTTCACAGGTTTCACAGTTGACTTTCTTCAGCTTCAGCATTTCAACGCATTTTCTGCGAGGAAATGCAAATTTTCCAGTAATTTTATTCTCATTTTCAGTCATTTTTCCTCATTTATTCAGACTCCACAGCCTCATGCTGATGTTTAACTCCAGGCTGAGTCTTTGTGTTTCACCTGGAAGGGTCCTGACTCACTACCTGTGCACACACACACACACACACACACACACACACACACACACACAGACACACGTAATCACCTTATAGCGGTTTTATTTCGTATTATCACATTGACAGCTTTGTTAGGCATTTTTTTATCTTTATGTTCCACAATTTAAGCTCTTTCACTACTTTAAGCAAAATTATTTCACAGGTTTCACAGTTGACTTTCTTCAGCATCAGCATTTCAAAGCATTTACTGCGAGGAAATGCAAATTATCCAGTATTTTTATTCTTATTTTCAGTCTTTCTCCTCATTTATTCAGCCTCATGCTGATGTTTAACTCCAGGCTGAGGCTTTGTGTTTCACCTGGAAGGGTCCTGACTCATTACCTGTGCACACGCGCGCGCACACACACACACCTGGCTGTGGCATGCTAACATGCTAACAGCTAGCTGTGGTTCCCTGTGTTAGCAGACGCAGAGGCTAACTCTCAGCTAGCTCTGCATGTTAGCTCGGGTTGAAGTTGTGGAGCTGTGTGAGAGGAAAACAGAGAAGTTACCGGTGAGGAAGAAGAGGATGAAGCGCGCGCGCACACACTCACACGCACACGCACACACACACTCACACACACACACAAAGAGACACAGTGTCCTCTTCATGTTAGCAGCCCGTGCTAAGCGCTAGCTGTGGCTGCAGCCTGGTGTAAAAACATCAGAGCAGCAGCAGCAGCTCCTCGCTCCTTACACGTGTGGACAGACGCTAAAACTCCTCCAGGGGACACCGCTCCGCTCTAAAACCTTTCCCCGGCCGAAGGCTCACCTGCTCCGGACAGAGGCCGCGCGCTCTCATCCCCCCGCTCCGCCAGAAAAACACCGCTGCTTTTTATTTCCAAGGACACCAAATCGCCATGACAGTTTAGAAAAATGCATAAAAAATTAGCAGGCAGGGGAGGGAGGGGAGAGAGAGGAGAGAGGGATGGGGAGGTGAGGAAGAGGAGGGAGGGAGGGGAGGTTCGTGGACGATCCGGCTCAAAAAACCCACTCCTCTACCCAGGGGTGAAAGCAGAGTTAAATTCTTGCTGGTACTAAACGTTCAACCCCATTTCTGCCGGTTAAAAAAAAAGAATTAAAATTTTGCTTTTTTTTTAGATTTTTTTTTTGCCCCTATAGTCTGTAAATTTTGAGATAAAACGTCAAAATCGTTACTTAAAAAGTCAAAATTTGAGACGGAATATTAGATTTTTGAGATAAAAAGCTGAAATCATGGGCAAAAAAGTCAAAACTTCAGGTGAGAAATTTAAAATTTTAGATAGAGTTTAACATTTTTTCGATAAAATATCAGAACTTTGAGATGAAAAGTTGAAATCATGAGGGAGAAAGTTCTAAAAAATTTAGATAAACGGTAAAAAAAATTGGAGGCAAGGTATCAAAATTTGAGAGAAAAGCCAAAACTATTAATCAAAAAGTCAAAATTTTGAGATAAGATATCAGAATTTTTAGATAAAAAGTTGAAATCATGGGCAAAAAAGTCAAAACTTCAGGTGAGAAATTTTAAAATTTTAGATAGAGTTTAACATTTTTTCGATAAAATATCAGAACTTCTAGATGAAAAGTTGAAATCATGAGGGAGAAAGTTAAAAAAAATGTAGATAAAAGGTAAAAAATTGGAGGCAAGGTATCAAAATTTGAGAGAAAAAAAGCCAAAACTATTTTTGATAAGTTACTACATTTCTGGTTTTATTACATATTGGGTCATTGCTACGTTCTGGGTCATGTTACCCATTGGCCACTAACATATCTTCTCATTTTTTTTATATATGAATATCTGAACCTTTTTAAAACCTTAGCAGAGTTTGTAACTGAGTTTTAACATTTAAAACATTCTGTTTATTTGTATCTAGTATCTTTATATAATTACACACCACTAAAATCATGCTATTTAGGAAATGATTTGGCGGCCCACTTGCAAAACCTTCACGTGTGGACATGTTGGGAATCACTGGTCTACAACATCTACAACATCATTTAGACTACGCAAAACGCAAAATGACGTCACTTTTTGCCAATGTGTGAACGGGGTTTGTCATTAGAAGTCTGCTACGTTAGTTGGAGTATCCAAAATGTGAATTACAAAGGTGAAATAACCAATAAAATAGGCCTTAAGAAGATCCAGATGAGCCCGTTCTGACTGAAAACAAAACTAAACCAAACACAGATCTAGAAGCTGCTGCTTTAACCCTGAACGTGTTAAATAAAGATTATTTTTATTATTAACTGTAAACAAACTGTCCGCTCCCTCTCTCCCTGAGATGACTGAGCGCTGAGAAGGTGAAATAACTGTGCCAGCTTTTGTTCCAATGTACTCAAATATAGAAACGGAAGCTCATTTACTTCTATGAGTGATGTGATTGGACGTAGACAGGAAACAGAAACTGAAAGGCTCAAATATATCTGGATATATTACGTGTGTATTGCTCATGAGCATATTGCAGTGTTGATACTGAAACGTTATATTGTGCAGCCACCCCTTTGTATACTATACTATAATTCACAGTAATTGTTGTATTAAAAAAAATAAACTGTCATAAATCAGTATGATAAGAACTGATATGAACTTAAAAAACATTTTTGACCCGGAGTTTAAATCTGATAGTAGTGCGGGTCGGTGCTGATACGAGTTTATTTTCTTGGAATCGGTTTTTAAATCAAACTATCATTGCTTTTCATGCCCTTTTTTTATTGGATTAACTTTTAAAAACTGACAGGAAAACAGTGGAAAGTAACAAAACTATAAAGCACCCTATGTGATTTTAACTATAAACAAACTGTCTCATGGTTTTGTTTTGTCTTGTTTTTCATTGTTACAGGTTTTTATTATTGTTATCATTACTGTGTTGTTTTACTTGATGTTTTTAATGTCTGTGAAGCGTCTTTGAATGTTTAGAAAGGCGCTCTATGAATAAAATTTATTATTATTGTTATTATTATTGAGATCTTGTTTTAATCATGTGCAGTTGATAGGACCTACTTTTTTTGACCTGGGTAAATTCATAATGCGTAATCACAGCAGCACACTCGCTGATATCAGCCTGAATTTTCCTCTTTGGAAAGGAAATCAGTTGTATGGGACATCATAATACGACCGTTTGACCCACGTCCCACCTGTTAACATGGAAGAGGTGGTGCTGTACCGCAAACAATCACTAGGGGGAGCTCTACATATTCTGGCGTGGTTTTTGAGGAGCTGCAACACCAGCAGCTGTTGACTGAGAGGAGTCGGCTCAAAAGTCTGACTCGTCCGTGAACGGCGCATCTCTAACGCACACAAACCTCCTCCCTGCGCACAAAGACGAGCCGCATCCGAAAGTTAAAGCTCTTCTTACCTAAAATGGCCACTGCAGCAGCCAGAGGCAGACTGAGCTGAGTGAGGAGCTGAAGTTTGGGAGTGAGGAGCCGCTGTGTGAGTGTGTGCAGCCAGCCTAACCCCAGCAGCCTGCCTCGCTCCTCCGCAGCCTGCCATTGGCTGCAGCCTGGCGCAGCTGGCCTCCTGCAGCTTTCCATTGGCCCTGCAGCTGTCAACCAAAGCAACCAGAGCAACCAGAGCAACCCGAGCAACCCGAGCGCGTTAGTGTGAGAGGGACCGCGGCAGACCCCCCCACACCCCCACCCCCACACCCCCTCCAGGCACCGACCATTGTGCATTGTGTGCGGCTTTTTCCTGCTTCCTGCCGCTGTAAGAGCGGCTCTGAGGAGGAGGGAGGAGGAGGGAGGAGGGTGTTCTTACCGCAGACCTGCAGGAGGATCCTCCTGCTGCTCCTGCTGCTCCTGCTGCCGCTGTCATTGAAGGAGAGAAGAGGAAGGAGGAGAAGAAGGAGCCGTGAGTCCATCGATGCTCCGCGGATCCAGGTTTTCACATTCCTGCTCCGCTGCTTCATCCACCAATCAGGAGGCAGTTTACTGCTCCATCAGAGCCGGCTCCTCTGCTCATCAGCTGCTGTTCCCCGGATGTTCCGCCCGTTTGCAGCTGTTCGCAGGATCCACGCAGGGACTCTGGGTCTGGATGAAGCTGCTCCAGGTGTTTCTCTCTCACCTGGGTCACCTGAGCCCTGCAGCCTGACCCCCCTGACCCCCCTGTCACCTCCTCACCTCAGGGGGGGGGGTTACACCTGCACAGTCACCTCAGAGATGGACCCAGGTGGTTTTCACACCTGAAGAGTGAAAAACAGAGAAATGAATGAAAACTTTTATTTCTGCACATCAGTCAAACACCTGCAAAGTTCAACAACACCTTTATTAAAATGAACTAAATTAGAAATGATGATGAGAAAAGTTCAGACTGAAGTTAAAAAAAAAAAAAGTGCCCAAGTTTTTAATACAACAAAGATTTCTCATATTTGAAATTGTTTCAGCTGGATTGTTTTAAAAAAAGAATGTGATATTTATTATTCTCTTTCTGATTTGCACAAGTGTGATTAAAACAAAGAAAATACTTTGAGAACATTCAAACTTTTAACTATGTGCTTTAGAGTAAACATTTTTTTTCTTTAAGTGCATTTATTGCTGAATAAGTAAATAAATGAGTATTTTTTTACAAAGTCTTTTTCCCCAGTTGAGAAATAAAAAAGCTTTTATTCTATTTTATTTTGCCAACATTAACCAAAGTCTAAGATAAAATGTCTTAATAATGAGACAAAAAGTCAGAAGTTTGACAGTTAATCCCAAAATTCAGACTTTAAAAAAAAAAAAAGTTGACTAAATAAAATTTCAACTTTAAATCTCAGAATTTTTACTTTCAATTTCAAATTTTTGATTTTTTTTTACCAATAAATCGTCTCTTTGTCAAACTTTTATATTTTTAAAATAAATTGACTTTGAGATCCATAAAAATGTTAGATGTTGATGAAGCTGAAGGTTCATAAATGTAATTCTGAGTCCATTATTATTATTATTATTATTATTGTTGTTGTTGTTGTTGTTGTTGTTATTGTTATGATGAGACGTTGATTTCTTGGACAGGATAATTTCCCATCATGCATTTCAGGAGGAGAGGTGTTCACTGCTGTAATTCTCCACCTGTCCACCAGGCGTCCTCGTCCTCTCCCTCCTTTCTTCCTCACCTGTTTCTCTCTCAGTCCTCAGCTTTGTTACACTCTCCTGCTTTTATCCTTCTCACCCGGACCCACCTGGACTCACCTGGACCCACCTGGACTCACCTGGACTCACCTGGACTCACCTGGACCCACCTGGACTCACCTGGACCCACCTGGACTCACCTGGACTCACCTGGACTCACCTGGACCCACCTGGACTCACCTGGACCCACCTGGACTCACCTGGACTCACCTGGACTCACCTGTAGAACTGTCCTGAGTCACAGTGAGTCCTTCACCTATTTTCACCTGTAATTTATTTTGTTTGAGTTGTATCAAACTCTGACGACAATAAGACAAAAACCTTCAGTTGGTTTTTCACTGTTTTTGTCACTTTTAATCATTTTTGTTACTTTTCATCATTTTTTCAAACTTTCCTATTTTTTGTCACTGTTCTGTTTTCATCACTTTAAAAAAAATTTGCAAATTTTTACTGTTTATGTCCATTTAAATCATTTTTGTCACTGTTAATTATTCTTTTTTACTTTTATTCATTTTTGCAACATTTTATCATTATTGCCAATTTTCACCGTTTTGTCACTTGTAATTGTTTTTGTCACTTTTCTCTGTTTTTGTCACTTTTATTTATTTTTGTCACTTTTCTCTGTTTTTGTCACTTTTATTTATTTTTGTCACTTTTATTCAAATTTGTCACTTTTCATCATTTTTGCAACTTTTCATCATTTTTGTCAATTTTCACCGTTTTGTCACTTTTAATCATTTTTGCAACTTTTATTTATTTTTGTCACTTTTCACTGTTTTTTTCACTTTTAATCATTTTTGTTACTTTTAATCATTTTTTCAGACTTTTCCTAATTTTCATCACTTTAAAAAATGTTTGCAAATTTTTACTGTTTTCGTCACTTTAAATCATTTTTTTCACTTTTAAACATTTTTGTCAGTTTTATATATTTTTGTCACTGTTAATCATTTTTTTTTACTTTTATTCATTTTTGCAACTTTTCATCATTTTTGTCAATTTTCACCGTTTCGTCACTTTTAATTATTTTTGTCACTTATCTCTGATTTTGTCACTTTTTTTAATCATTTTTGTCACTTTTTTATAATTTTGTCACTTTTCACTGTTTCTGTCACTTTAAATCATTTTTGCCCCTTTTATATTTTTTGCAGCCTGCACTGTTTTTGTCACTTTTCATTATTTTTGTCATTGTTAATCATTTTTGTCACTTCTAATTATTTTTGTCACTGTTAAGATACAGGCCCCAAGGCTGCACACCAACAGGCTCAGAAACATCAGAAACACTTTTTATCTCCTAAATAATTATTCACTTGCAATTTTTGAGAGAAGCAAATGTTTGATATTGAGGGAGGAGGGTGGAGAGTGAGAGAGTTTGCTTTATTTCTATTTCTACACTGCTATGTTTCTTGGTCTAATTCCTTTTATCTGTATTCATAAACTTATTTATTCTGTCATACTTTGCACTTTGGTAAGGGGGGGGGGGCATCCTGAATCTTGTCGTACCTGCTGTACAATCACAATAAAGCTTTTTGATTTCATCTGTGTTTGAGGAGACAAAGAGTTTCAGAGCAGGAAACTTCTTCACTTCTTTTCCTGCAGCTTTTCCTGCTGATCTTCCTCTCTTCCTCCTCTCTTCCTCCTCTCTTCCTCCTCTCTTCCTCCTCTCTTCCTCCCTGTTTCCTCCTCTCTTCCTCCTTCCTTGGCCCTGAGCCCAGAAAGAGTCTGGAGGAAGAAGCAGATATTTTTGGTTTTTCCTCTTCCCCTCGTCGCTGCCCCAGATTAAACTCGTGTTTCTGTGGAGTCACTCAGAGACTCAGACAGAAACAAAACACACAAAAAAAAACAAAAAACACAAAAACCAGGAGGACTCAGTCGGTCTCAGTGTGTCCTCCTCTTATGCAGACGTGAGGAAACTTCATTAAAAGATAATTAAAGAAAAAAAAGAGAATGATGAAGGACATTAAAACTGAATCAGAGTCAATTCATCGAGCCGATCAAACTCAAAGACACAGAAACCACAAAGAAACAAATTGCTCTGATTAAAACAGAAAAACTTTAAAAATCTGAAAAAAAAAATCTCCGAAAGTTGTATAAA